>CM060334.1:48128845-48147839 GCA_030674155.1 Stramonita haemastoma
TCATCATCGTCGTCGTCGTCGTCGTCGTCGTCGTCATCGCAATTGTTGTTATCATCATCATCACAGCTGATACTGTTGTCATCATTATTGTCATTATTACCATCCTCCCCATTTCCACAGAACGGAGGCGTACCCTACTTCGCCGGAAGCAACAAACCGTTCCGTGGCAAGAAGACCACCCTGTATGAGGGAGGGACGAGGGTCCCCGCCTTTGTCTACAGCCCCAAACTGCTGACCAACACCCCCCGTGTCAGCGAGGAGTCAGTGGCCTGGCTTCTTGGCTTAGTTTTCTGTTTTCTGTCTCTCTGTCTGTTTGTTCGTTTGTTTGTTTGTTTGCTTGTTTTAGTGCGAGCATCAGTGTTTTGGGGGACAAGATAGTTTAGTGGTCAGAGGAGCACTCGCGTTCCCCAAGCAACGGTAAAGCAGCATCGAGCATGGTTACCAATAGGATGGGTGACTGTTTGCGCACCTTAGCTTCAGTACAGTCTCCCAGTTCACCCAGCTATAAAAGGGTACCTGCCCTCTATGGGGTCATGGAAGGTAAAGCAGCCAGGAAGAGGAGATGGGTGCTGCCCTCAATATGCTGGCCCCTAGAGTAGCTGAGGTATCTGATGCCTCGCTCCCCTACGACCACATAGGTTATGGGATACCTTGGCCTTTTCACCTTTATTGGTGTTCTAAGGGTGTCGGCCCAAGCTACTGGCCAATGCTCTCTAGAACATGACGAGTAGTAAGTTGTCAAGTTTGTTTGTATTTTTGTGATTGTTTTGTTTGTTTTTGTGTGGATATTGGTTTTTAGTCAGCAATCCCAAACTGCTTATCAGTTCCAATTCCAAATACTCTACGATCTCAAAACAGAGAAGTTCAGTCAGGTTACGAGCAAAAGATTGACCCATCTAAAGGATAAAAGAATGGAGCATGTCACATGTCATCAGAGAGCTTACAGCTTACAGCCCCTACACATTTCAACACTTTATGCTCTCTGTGCACACAACACATATCTGACACTCTCCCACACCTGTTTCTGCAATACAAGGTATGCAGGCGCATAATAACATTCAGTACATTCTCTGAATCAGTGACATCCTGTGGCACATGTTATGTAATGGTAAAGGTGTCCCATGACCTATGTGGTCGTAGGGGAGCGAGGCATCCGAGACCTCAGCTTCCTAGGAGCCAGCATATTGAGGGCGCGCCTATATCATCTCCCTCGCTGCTTTACCTTCCCTGACCTTAAAGAGGGCAGGTACCCATTTACAGCTGGGTGGACTGGGGGACTGTACTGAAGCCAAGGCGTGATAACGGTCACCCATCCACTTAGTAACCACGCATGATGCTGCTTTACCGTTGCCTGAGGAACGCGAGTGCTTTGACCACTTAGCCACCCTTCCCAAAAAACACCGATGCTCGCACTAAAATAAACAAACAAAGCAGACAAATAAACAAACAAACAAATAAACAAACACTGAGTTATCCTGTCCCCACATGTTACCGTAGATAAACAACGGCCTTGACAAAAGCATGATCATCATACTGCTATTTGCAGTTATACTGCAATCCATGACAAAGGAAATGTAATAGAGTCATTAAGACTCGTGGGCGAATCTGTTTCCTTTATTGCTTTGTTTTTCTTTATGATTTTAAGTGTGTGTGTGTGGTGTGTGTGTGTGTGTGTGTGTGTGTGTGTGTGTGTGTGTGTGTGTGTGTGTGTGTGTGTGTTGTGTGTGTGTGGTGTGTGTGTGTGTGTGTGTGTGTGGTGTGTGTGTGTGTGTGTGTGTGTGTGTGTGTGTGTGTGTGTGTGTGTGTGTGTCTGTGTGTGTGTGTGTGTGTGTGTTCAGCATCTTCCACATTGTGGACTCCTTCGCCACCATTCTGGAAATAGCTGGACTTGAAGCAGGAAGTAAGTCGCCATTTTGCTTTGTTTTGTTTTTTCATCGTCATCATGATCATGACCATCATGATCTTCTTCTTCTTCTTCTTCTTCTTCTTCTTCTTCTTTTCTTCTTCTTCTTCTTCTTCTTCTTCTTCTTCTTCTTCAAACATCTTCATCCTCCTCTTCCTCATCATCATTTACTTATTCTTGATCTTGTTTTTCTTTTCCTTCAAATTCTTCTACCAATTCTTCAAAATCTTCTACTTCCAAATTTACTTTTCTCCAAGTTCTTCTGCTTCCAATTCTTCAACATCTTCTACTTCAAAATTTTCTTTTCTCCAAGTTCTTCTACTTCCAAATTCTTCAACATCTTCTACTTCAAAATTTTCTTTTCTCCAAGTTCTTCTGCTTCAATTCTTCAGGTTCTTCAAATTCTTCAGGTTTCTTTCAAATTCTTCATATTCTTATTCCTCTTTGCTCTTGCTCTTGCTGCTGCTATTCTTGTTATTCTTGTTATCGCTGTTGATATCGCTGTTGTTTTGCTGCTGCTGCTGCTGCTGCTGCTGCTGCTGCTGCTGCTGCTGCTGCTGCTGCTGCTGCTGCTGCTGCTACAGTGTTGTTATCATCTTCATGGTCGTGTGTCTCAGACGTGGACAGCAGAAGCCAATGGGACATGCTTCGTTATGGCGTGGAAGGCAGCCGCAAATCCTTCATCTACAACATCCATGAGGACGACGCTGCCATCAGGTAGGAGATTTCCCCCGTGGGGATGCCGGGGCTCTTTCAGTATAAGTGGCATCACCCCCTTCTGGATATTCTATGCTACACATTTCCACTTTTCTATCTCTCTCTTTGTTTCTGTCTTTCTCCTCATCTTTCTATCATTTCTTGTGCTTATTTTCTGCCTTCCCAGTCCACTCTCCTGCCTTTTTTTTCAAGCAACTCTTTCAAACAAATTTCTGTTTTCATTATTTCACACTGCCTGTGTTGTTTTTTTGTTCTAGCGACCAGGTAGTGGTACTTAGACACTGGGTTGGGGACAGGATGTCCATTTTGCAGTGGTATTTGCCCATGTGGCACTTTTTTATGTATGTTTTTGTACTTTAACATGTTTGTTATTCTTTTTATGTTTTTTTTTGTAATCTGGAGATGATGAATTAAGCAGAATGGCTGGCGTTCTCAGCACAGTCTAGTTTATTTGCCAAAAGTAATGATGTAATTTAGCTATTGTGTCATTTAATGTTGTTGTTGTTTTCAGATGGACGGTTTATAGATATTTGAAAGTATTAAGAAGTGTTGGTTTTGAACCCAAAGTTGAAAGTTACCGGAGCCATTGAAACTGAATGAGGTGACAGCCCTGATATGGCTTTCGTGGTCTGTAGAGCTATAAACAATATTCTGGTATGGTATGGTAGGTAGGAGATTCCAAGTCAGGCCCAGCGCATCCGACTTCAGTGTGGGAGAGAATTGTTATATTTCAAGTCCTCTGGGCGGGTCTGTAGATACACGAGACGGGACTTTATCAAGTCTGTTTTGTTTAGATAAGAACAAGAACGAAAGAAAGAAAAGAAGAAAGAAAGAAAGAAAGAAAGAAAGAAAGAAAGAAAGAAAGAAAAGAAAGAAAGAAAGAAAGAAAGAAAGAATGAATAAGAATGAATGAATGAATGAATGAAAGAAAGAAAGAAAGAAAGAAAGAAAGAAAGAAAGAAAGGGAAAAAAAAAGAAACAAACAAACAAACAAACAAACAAACAAACAAACAAACAAAACAAAGAATGAAAGAAAGAAAGAAAGAAAGAAATAATGAAAGAAAAAAGAAAGAAAAAAAGAAAGAGAGAGAGAGAAAGAAAAGAAAGAAAGAAAGAAAGAAGGAGAGAAAGAAAGAAAGAAAGACAGAAAGAGGGTAGAAAAGAAAGAAAAACAGACAGACAGACAGACAGACAGACAGACAGACAGACAGACAGACAGAAGAACGAAATGATGAGAGAATCTTTTTTTTTTAAAAGCAGGCACCAAAGACGTGACCTCATCAAGTGTATTGATCTACATTAATGATTCTGGTTGTTGTATATGTTCATGATGACATTGTTTGGGACAGTCTGTTTATGTGAGCTATATGATTGAAAAAAGAGAGAGAGACTATGAAAGGAAACACACACACACACACACACACACACACACACACACACACACACACACACACACACACACACACACACACATCAAAACAACCATAAACCCTACATAGACTGTTACTGCCCAGGCCCCATAATAATCTCTATAACTCAAGCCTTGCATATTCAGTAAGAACATTGTGGAATAACCTACCTCCTTTTCTAAAATCAGTTCCTTCAAAACAAATGTTTAAAAAACTTTTGAAGAAACATCTGATGGACAAACTACAAATCCGCGTTTATGTTCGAAACTACCCCACATTTGGCTGCTTGTTGTTATTCATGCCCATGTTATTTTGTATTTTTATCATTTGTATGTATGATGTGAGCTTATGTTGTACTGTCTTGGGTTTGTTTTGTTTTGTTTTGTTTTTTATCTTGAGAGATTTGTTGGAAAGTAATCCTGATTTATTTTAGGTTTTCAAGAAAGGTTTGATATTTGTCTTTGAATGTTTTAGAAGTCAATTTTCATGATTTTTTTTGTGAGGGCAGGATGAAAAAAAGTTGTGTAAACTTAATCTTTTACATCAATAAAGATCATTTTGACTTGACTTGACTTGACTTGACTTGACATTATATTATATCATCCACAGACTGGGCCGCTACAAGATGATCCAAGGAGACCCCACACGCTTCGAAGCCAGACGGCGACGACGAAGCGTGAACGAGAAACAGCTGGCTGCTGCTGATGCTGTTGCTGCTGCTGCTGCTGCTGCCTCCTCCGCCGCCGCCCACTCCAGAACTAAGCGGTTCAGCGGGAGACAGTCCGAGAGACGGCCCGATGAATCGGACACGGACAAGATCCTGAAGGCCTTCAGCGGGCTGACGGGGCTGAAGGACATGGACGCCATCAGGCAGAAGGGAAACTGGACCGTGGACAAGATCATGGACCTTCTGGCCGGCTACACACAACAAGACATGGCCGTCGTTCTGGACAACTGCCCCCAGTGCCAGCTGTATGACTTGGAGGGTGAGGACATTTGGGAGGAGGGGGGAGGGGGAGGTTCAAGGGTGGGGGTAGGGGAAGTGAGAGTGGTAGTGGTGATTAGGGGGTTAGGAAGTGGGGGGTGTATGTGTGTGGGGGGGGGGCGGGTTATAGTAGGTGTTAGTGGGAGGGGTGGGGAGTGTTTGAGGGGTGGTGAGTGTGGGTGGTGGGGATGGTTAGAAAGTGAGTGGGGGTGCTGGTGGGGTGGGGGTGTTGGTGGGGGATGGGGATGAAGGTGGGAGGGATGTGGTTTTATTCATTTATTTATTTGTTTGTTTATTTCGAGGATAATGGAATAAGCATTCATGTTTTTCTTTACATCCAGCCCTGGTGTATATGCAGTGTTGTCAATTTTGTCATCTGTTACCACCGGCACACAATGGCCTAGTCTTTCGAAAACAGGATTTAAGTTAACTTTTGCACAAGATGTTCTGCGTGCGTTCGCACACGGGGCCTCATCCGAAAGACTTTGGGGGGGGGGGGGAGAGTGGAGTCAGCACTGATGTTCACTCCAGAGGAAAAATCCCTTTGAACGGGATTCGAACCTGGGTCGTCAGATTGCCAGCGCAATGTTCTAACCACAACCGTCCCCCGATTTTTGCAGCGGACCAATCGGAGACGACGAATCTGATAGACGACCTTCCAGCAGTGGCCCTGTACATGAACGCTGTGCTGGAGCTGTACAAGGCGGAGGAGGTAGAACCCGTGCTGGCCTTCCCTTTTCGTCCAGGATCCTCGCTTCAAGGCCACCCTGCCGCATGACGCCATTGACAACACCTGGTGTGAATAAGCAACGGGAGGGAAGAGAGAGAGAGAAAGAGAGAGGGAGAGAGGGTTGTCTCCCTTCGTCTTGGCTGTACGAACCCTAACTTTGATCTTCGCTAGCCTACTACTATCTCGGAAAATGTCGTTTGCGGATAATAAAGATTAAAAAATGTATTCAGGATTTTGTGGTGAGGGTTTTTTGTGTGAGTGTGTGTGTTTTGTTGTGTGAGGTGTTCGTGTTGTTGTTGTTGTGTTTGGTCAGGAAGAAGTTAGGGTTTGTTTATTATGTGTGTTTGCATATATTGTATACACACTTACCCATACGTGTGTAAGTTCGTGAATGCACTCATGCACGTACATGCAAACACGTATATACACAGACAGGGACAGACACACACACACACACACACACACACACACACAACACACACACACACCACACACACACACACACACACACACACACACACACACACACACGCCCGTGCGCGCGCGCGCGCACGAAAAACGCAAACAGGTATACAAACAAACACACACAGTGACACACCACACACACACACACACACGCACGCACGCACGCACGCACGCACGCACCACGCACACGCACACACACACACACACACACACACACACACACACTTCAAACCCCCGCATGCTTACGCGCTTGCATACACACCCACGAAAAACACAAGCGCATTTACCAGAGATGGAACAAAGTGCCGGTTTGAGACCCCTCCCACCCCTACTTTTGCGTAGTAACAGAACCCAAGGCAACACGACCATGCTCCCACCTACACAGGCACACTGTGACACCATCTTTGGCACGGATGTTTCATCAGCCTACAAAAGTTATAACTGGAAATGGATTGAAGAAAATGCTGAAGAATAAAATTTTGACGTAAATGTTCAAAGTGGGGGCATTCCATGATTTTAAAAAATCATCTTCTAAAACAGACATACTGCAATTTGAATATACTCCTTCTTTTCGTTGTATATCATGGAAACGTCCAACCTCAATAGGACGCCTGTGACAATACAACAAAATGTCTAAGAGTGTAAACATATACATCTGGTAGACAAGTCGTACATTTTTCCAAACCAAAGTCGATATTATAGTTTTTTTTATTTAAAAAAGGCATCTACTATTATCCCACCACTCAGTTCTCCATTCATTGATAACATTTTCTGAAGGCTTTGATATGTGAACTTGCAGAATTAATACTTGAACAAAATTGTTTCTCCCACAACAGTCAAATCTGCTTTGTACTAAACTATTTTGTATCTAATTTAGCCATGATGATCGAATCAAAGATTCATCATGTAACTCTTTTGTCACCTGATAAACATTTGACAGTAACTTTTTAGACTGAAAGTTAGCCCAGGCCAAAACCTGAGTCAGTAATTGATGTCAGCTAATTGCCAAGGCCTACACTAAAATGTTGTTTTGTTGTAAAATGTTGTGTTCAGGATGCCTTTCAGCCACGACAAGCTCTAAACATAACATTCTGCACACCCCTTTAAAGGAGAAAAAAATCCTCTGAAGTCGGAGTATGGCTGCCTATATAGCGAAGACACTTGAAAACAGTCATACACCAAACTTTTCACTCAATGTGCAATTTCAATCTCACAGTAATTCCCAGTTGGGATGAGTGAGCCAGAGTGCACATTCTGGGTGACCTCTGAGTGTTAAGCTGGGGAACGCACAACAACAACAACAGACTGGAAGTCAAGCAGTTGCATCCAGAAACAAACCAACCATTCAAACAGGTATCAAAATTGACAAGGAATATCTGCCCCTTTCTCCATATACTAACAAAGTTGACATTGTACTCTTTAAATGAAAACTATACTTTAAAAATCTTAACTGAAACATATCAGGTTTTCATATCCCCAAACTTCACACGCATACAACAAAAAGGAACATCGATTTTATCAATAAATCAAGTGTCACATCTATAGTAGTTCTTTTTACAGTTCAGTCCTTATCAAACTAAACATAGCTTTGGTACCTTTCTCATTAGCATTTTTCTTGCATTTTGCAAAACTGCCACTCTCTCTCTCTCTCTCTCTCTCTCTCTCTCTCTCTCTCTCTCTCTCTCTCTCTCTCTCTCTCTCTCTCTCTCTCTCTCTCTCTCTCTCTCTCTCTCTCTCTCTCTCTCTCTCTCTCTCTCTCTCTCTCTCTCTCTCTCTCTCTTCTCTCTCGTCTGTCTGTCTGTCTGTCTGTCTGTCTGTCTGTCTGTCTATTATTCTTTCTTTTCTTTCTTTTTTCTTTCTTTTTAAAAAAAAAGTATTATTATCAATGTATTTAGTGGGGATAAGCATCTGTTGAATGTATACCTATTTCCTTTTCTTAGATCATAGTTCCAACTTTTACTGTTGGTGATGGGTTTTTTCCTTTTGTTATATTTTGTTGTGGGGTTTTTTCTTCGTTTTTTCTTCTTCTTCTTTTGTGTGTGTGTGTGTGTGTGTGTGTGTGTGTGTGTGTGTGTGTGTGTGTGTGTGTGTGTGTGTGTGTGTGTGTGTGTGTGTGTGTGTGTGTGTGTGTGTGTGTGCACGTGCGCGTGTGTGTGAGTGTGTGTGTGTGTGTGTGAGTGTGTGTGTGTGTTATTTATTTGTTTGTTTATTGGGGTTGTTTTTTTTTGTTTTTTTTGGGGGGGGGGTTGTTGGAGGGGGGGGGGGTTGGAGGGAGGAGGCTGCTATTCCCTAATCAGGGCAAGGGCCGGATGAAAACAAAATTATGTGCATTTTTACTCTTTTACCTTTGGAAAGTAAAGATTATTCATTCATTCATTGATTCTATCTATCTATCTATCTATCTATCTATCTATCTATCTATCTATCTATCTATCTATCTATCTATCTATCTATCTATCTATCTATTATTATCCATCTATCTATCTATCTATCTATCTATCTATCTATCTATCTATCTATCTATCTATTTGTCCCATAGTCTGGAGACTATGGGGGCACCCCTGAAGACTTGACAACCAGTTCCCTCCATTCCTCTCTCTGTTCTGCCTTTCTCAAAGTTTTGTTGAGTTGTAGACCTGTCTATTCGCTGATGTTGTCCTCCCATCTCTTCCTTGGTCTGCCTCTTTTTCTTCCTCCTTGGACAGTGCCTTGCAGTATTGTCTTTGCAAGTCCTGTTGATCTTGAGACATACCCGTACCATTTAAGTTTTCGCTTCTTTACAATTGTTAGAAGATCTGTGTAGGACCCAATGGTTTTCTGGATTCTGTTATGCCCGTCTTCGTTGCTTATGTGGTCTCTGTAGGAGATGCCAAGGTGTCTCCGGAAATATCTGATCTCTACCACCCGTACTCTTCTCTTCAAATCTGCAGTCAGGGTCCACGATTCACAGGCATACAGGAATGTGCATATGACAAGGGAACACATTAGTCTGATCTTAAAGTTGAGTGAGATATTTTCATCTGTTCAAATGGTGTTCAGTTTTGACAGTGCTGCTATTGTCTGTGCAATCCTGCATACTACTTCTGGCTTGGATCGCTGGTCTGATACAACAACTCCCAAGTACTTGAAGCTTTGAACTGTTTCCAGCTTCTGGTCATTGACCCTGATATCAGTTCTGATGCCCTTGGCATTATTGGTCATCAGTTTGGTCTTCTCTGCACTGATTTCCATGCCGTATGATTTGGAGGCCTTATTCAGGAGTTCTGTAAGGCTGGCACGTTCTTGTTCTGATCCTTCTAGTCAATCAATGTCATCTTCAAAGTGAAGGTTTGTTATAGCTCTGCCACCAATGCTGACTGGTTCTTCACGATGTTCCAGTTCATCAGCCATTATTCTCTCAAGGAAGACGTCAAAGTGAGTGGGTGAGAGTAGACAGCCCTGCCTTACTCCAACTGTTGTTCGAAACCACTCTCTAATGTTGCTGTTGTTGTACACTTCACTGGTGGCCTTGTTGTACAGTTCTTTGATGACTCTGATCAGGTTTGCATTGATGTTGTACGAATTCATGCTTGCCCACAAAGCTGCATGCCACACCCTGTGAAATGCTTTCTTAAAATTAATAAATACGTGGTAGAGGTTTTGTTGGTGTTGAAGGTACCACTCACAGAGTATTCTGAGGTTGAATAGCTGTTCAGTTGTGCTACGCCCTGCTCTGAAACCTACTTGTTCTTTAACAATGATGGTCTCTGCTTGTGGCTTTGGTCTGTTCAGTATAATCTTCAACATGACCTTGCTTCGGTAGCATATGAGGCTGACTGTGCGGTAATTCTGGCATTGTTGTAGATTTCCTTTCTTGGGGAGTGTGATCATGAATGACTGTGTCCATGGTGTGAGCCATTTTCCTGTCTGCCAGATCTTGTTGCAGATTTTTAGTAGAGCATTGATCATGGCTTCCCCTCCAGCTTGAACCAATTTTAGCAGGAATGTTGTCAGCCCCTGCTGACTTCCCCTTTTTCAGCAATCTGAGTGCTGTTTCCACCTCTTCTCGGGGGATGGGGTGACTATCTGTATCTGTGCTTGTGAGGACATTGAGGACTTCTGGATCTCCTGTGGTTCTGTAGTTGTTCAGGCTGGAGCAGTGTTCTGTCCATCTATTCAGAATATCCTGGTTGTCAGTGAGGCACTTCCCATTTTTGTCTGGGATTGGTGAGCATTCTCCCTGTTTCGTGCCCGTCAGGTCTTTCACCAGCTGATAAGCTTTTTTGCTGGTATTTTTGTTTTCTTCAATGTCTTGCCACTGTTTACCAATCCATTTCTTTTTTTCTTCTGTCATGGAATTCCTGATTCTTTTGTTGAGTTCCCTATATTGTTCTGCTCTTTCTTCTGTTTCGTTTTTATTTTTGTTCAACTCTGTAAGTTTGTTGTATCGTTGTAGGATGTTAGGTGTGATCCAAGGTTTTTGGATTGGTCAATGTTAGCCAAGAAGTACGCTTGCTGTTTCAGTCACTGCTGTGTTGAAACTATTCACCAAGGTATCTATATCTGCATCATAGGATTCCATCAAAGCGAGTGTTGCAAACTTTCCACCTATCCTTGCTTGAAAATTGACTGCTACCTCTGGATCCTTCTGCTTATCCCTGTTAAACTTAATCCTGATGTTGTTCTGCTTGTGAGTTTTTTTTAGATGGAGTCAGAATATCATCATTACAAGATCATGGTTACTCCCTATGTCTGCTCCTAGAAAGCTTCGTGTTTGTGCAGTGTTTATACTGGACCTAAATCGTCTCTTCACCATGATGTAATCTATTTGGTTGTGGTGTTTGCCATTTGGGCTATGCTATGTCCTTCTTCTGGATTTTTTTATGTGGGCCAAGTGTATTCACTAGCTACATAATTGTTGTTACTAGCAAACTCGAGTAGTCTCAAGCCTTTTTCATTTGTTTCTTTGTTGCAGTGTGGTCCACAAATGCCCTCCCAGTCTTTGTTGGTATCTACTCCTATCTTGGCATTCCAGTCACCTTGTACAGCAAAGATGTCTTTCTTGGGAGTTTGATTTAGAACCCCATGCAGATGGTGGTAGAATTCCTCTATGGCTTTATCCGTATAGTCTGGTGTAGGAGGTATACTTGTACTACTGTGATGTTGAAGGGGGTTGCTCTCAAGCGGATGGTAATAAGTCTGCTGGACACTGGCTGACAGCTCATGACGGTGTTCAAGATGTCATTGTGAATTAGGAACCCCACGCCCTATTCATGCTTATCTTGTTTTCTACTGAAACATATTTTGTGGTCTTCCTGGGTCGTTGTCTCTCACCTGTTTTTCGGCCTTATTTCACAGAGCCCAAGGATGTGCTATTGGTATCTGGCCATCTCATGTGTCAGTTCTTCCACCTTCCCTGTGGATATTACTGTTCATACATTTCAAATGCCAAATGGGGATGAAGTTTCTGGCACGGTTCTTGCTGCATTGTACACCAGTAGCATACTGTCTACCTCTGCCCTGATGTGCAACAGAAGGCACGGCCCTTGGTAACCCGGGCGACGATGGATCGGGTATGGAGATTCTTTTTCTTGTCTTCATGGGTGTGTCTCAGGTAAGTCGAACCTGGCGGAGCCCATCTCTCTCCAGGTTGGACTTTTTTTTTTAAGTTGGGTGGGTAACCTGTGCATATTTCGACCAAAGCGGACAGTGCTCCAGAGCACTCTACGTCTATTCTGGCTTACACACACAGCCAGACTGCCTAGTTTTCAAAGCTCTGATAAATTGACCAATCACTGAGCACTTTGACTGTGCCCAGTGGTACAAGCTCATGAATATTCATTAGATACTGACCTAAAACTAATCTGTCTGTTCCCTGACATATTCGACCAGCCCCAGGGAATTTCAGCATGATGAAAAGGCATTTTCGACCAAAGGAAAAGAGGGACAAAGTCGTACTTGAAAATGAGTGGGTTTTAAATATTCTAGTCTGTTTTTGTGGTTAGTTTGTGTTTATCGGACTAAAAGAGATTAAAGAAAGGGACCGGAGAGTATATGAAGTGACAGAAGATAAAAGTAGAGTGACTTTCCTTTGTGTTATACCTGTGCATGTACACACATACGTCACTACGTGTCAATAGTGCCTGCTACTCTCAGATATACTCTTATACAAACACAGGCATTCATTTTTAGTGTTATTATTACTTTAATCAACAGATATATATATAAATCAACAGCTGGATTATTTCTGTCTTATTTATGACTATGAGTGCTTGGTGGGATTTGCTTGGAGTACTTTTTTTCGTAACAGGCACACACAATTATATTTTTTTCTTAAATCCTTTATCCTAAAGCGTAGATTTAGCCACATTTACACATATTAATGATTTAAACAACAGTCTTTTCTATAGCTAGCTTATACTTGACAAAAAAGAAAGTGACCAAAACTTTTTAAACAGAGGTAGATTTTGCAGGAAGATTCGTTTTCAGTTCAAAATGGCCGCCAGCGAGAGGCCGTGACATGGGTCATGATTTCATCTCACTTTAATGATGCACATTTCCAGTAAATACTTCCAAAGCTACATCATTTTCATTATTAAGAATTCCTCTTCAGAAAATATAGGCCTGACAAATCTATTTCTTGAAAGAGAAGGAAAGATTTGAGTTTTAGCTACCCAGTCTGGTAGTCGAATTTGCTTAGGGGTCGAAATTGTCACAGGTTACCCCAAATTCCTTGTATGTGGCAGGTAGTACCAGTTATATAGTTACCAGTAGCAGAGGAAGCCTCTGATCCCACTTCAGCTGTGTGTATATCTATAAATGTAAATTCCTGACTGTGATTTTATAGGAAGACAACAAATTATGTAACTTAAAGGGATAGATAGATAGATAGATAGATAGATAGATAGATAGATAGATAGATAGATAGATAGATAGATAGATAGATAGATGGATGGATGGATGGATGGATGGATGGATGGATGGATGGATGGATGGATGGATGGTTGGATGGATAGATAGATAGATAGATAGATAGATAGATAGATAGATAGATAGATAGATAGATAGATAGATAGATAGATAGATAGATAGACTTTAAAGAAATGTTTTGAGGTTTTAATGCTGTTTGTTTGTATTATTTTTGGGTGTATTGCTGTTATGTTTATTCTCCTGTTAAATTTGTTTGTAATCCTCCATACCCCAAAAGGGGTGAAAAGAATTAAATCTGGAATTTTTTGTTTGCTGTGGGGGGGGGGCGTGTGTGGTGTGTGTGTGTGTGTGTGTGTGTGTGTGTGTGTGTGTGTGTGTGTGTGTGTGTGTGTGTGTGTGTGTGTGTGTGTGTACGTGTTCGCATGTACGTGCATGGGTGCATGTGCGCCCCACTTCATACACAACCTACAGAGTATGGGTAAGTGTGTTTATAATACATACAAACACACATAATAAATAAACCCCAACTTCCTCTTCACCAAACACAACAACAACAACAACAACAACAACAACAACAACAACCAACATGAACACAACATAACACTCACACACAAAAACCCTCACCACAAAATCCTGAATACATTTTTTAATCTTTATTTTCCGCAAACGACATGTTCAGAGATAGTAGTAGCTCAGACAATCTAAGTTAGGGTTTGTACAGCCAAGACGAAGGGAGACAACCCTTTCTCCATCTCTCTCTTTCTCTCTCTCTTCCCTCCCCTTGCTTATTCACACCAGGTGTTGTCAATGGCGTCATGCGGCAGGGTGGCCTTGAAGCGAGGATCCTGGACGAAAGGGAAGGCCAGCACGGGTTCTACCTCCTCCGCCTTGTACAGCTCCAGCACAGCGTTCATGTACAGGGCCACTGCTGGAAGGTCGTCTATCAGATTCGTCGTCTCCGATTGGTCCGCTGCAAAAATCGGGGGACGGTTGTGGTTAGAACATTGCAGCTGGCAATCTGACGACCCAGGTTCGAATCCCGTTGAAAGGGATTTTTCCTCTGAAGTGAACATCAGTGCTGACTCCACTTTCCCCAAAAGTCTTTCGGATGAGACTATATACTGAGGCCCCGTGTGCGAACGCACGCAGAACATCTTGTGCACACGTTAAATCCTGTTCCGCTTTTCGAAAGATTAAGCCATTGTGTGCCGGTGGGAACAGGTGACAAAATTGACAACACTGCACATACACAGGGACTGGATGTAAAGAAACACATGAATGTTTATTTCATTATCCTCAAAATAAATAAATAAATAAATGAATAAAACCACATCCCTCCCACCTTCATCCCCATCCCTCCCCCCCCTCAGTCACCCTCTAACCACCCCCACCTCCCACACTCACAACCCCTCAAACACTCACCACCCCTCCCACCATCACCCACCACCACCCCCACCCCAACCCCCATCCATCCCCACTCCCAAACCCCCTAACCACCACTACCACCCTCATCCCTCCCCCTTTGACCTCCCCCCCTTGACTACCCAACCTCCATCCCCCACCGACCCCCCCTCTAAACGTCCCTCACCCTCCAAGTCATACAGCTGGCACTGGGGGCAGTTGTCCAGAACGACGGCCATGTCTTGTTGTGTGTAGCCGGCCAGAAGGTCCATGATCTTGTCCACGGTCCAGTTTCCCTTCTGCCTGATGGCGTCCATGTCCTTCAGCCCCGTCAGCCCGCTGAAGGCCTTCAGGATCTTGTCCGTGTCCGATTCATCGGGCCGTCTCTCGGACCATCCCCCGCTGAACCGCTTAGTTCTGGAGTGGGCGGCGGCGGAGGAGGCAGCAGCAGCAGCAGCAGCAACAGCATCAGCAGCAGCCAACTGTTTCTCGTTCACGCTTCGTCGTCGCCGTCTGGCTTCGAAGCGTGTGGGGTCTCCTTGGATCATCTTGTAGCGGCCCAGTCTGTGGATGATATGGTATAATGTCAAGTCAAGTCAAGTCAAGTCAAAATGATCTTTATTGATGTAAAAGATTAAGTTTACACAACTTTTTTTCATCCTGCCCTCGCAAAAAAAATCATGAAAATTGACTTCTAAAAACATTCAAAGACAAATATCAACCTTTGTTGAGAAACTAAAATAAATGAGATTACTTTCCAACAAATCTCTCAAGATAAAAAACAAAACAAAACAAACCCAAGACAGTACAACGTAAGCTCACATCATACATACAAATGATAAAAATACAAAATAACATGGGCATGAATAACAACAAGCAGCCAAATGTGGGGTAGTATCGAACACAAACGGGGACTTGTAGTTTGTCCATCAGATGTTTCTTCAAAAGTTTTTTAAACATTTGTTTTGAAGGAACTGATTTTAGAAAAGGAGGTAGGTTATTCCACAATGTTCTTCCTGAATATGCAAGGCTTGATTTATAGAGATTATTATGGGGCCTGGGCAGTAACAGTCTATGGGTAGGCCTGTTTTAAGGTGTGTGTGTGTGTGTTGTGTGTGTGTGTGTGTGTGTGTGTGTGGTGCGTGCGTGCGTGCGTGCGTGCGTGCGTGCGTGTGCGTGCGTGCGTGCGTGCGTGCGTGCGTGTCGTGTGTGTGTGTGGTGTGTGTGTTTCCTTTCATAGTCTGTCTTTCTTTTTTCAATCATAGAGCTCACAAAAACAGACTGTCCCAAACAATGTCATCATGAACATTATATACAACAACCAGAATCATTATTGTAGATCAATACACTTGATGAGGTCACGTCTTTGGTGCCTGCTTTTTTTTTAAATGATTCTCTCATCATTTCGTTCTCTTTCTCTGTCTGTCTGTCTGTTTCTGTCTGTTTTTCTTTCTTTCTTTCTACCCTCCTTCTTTCTTTCTTTCTACCTCCTTCTTTCTTTCTTTTTTTCTTTCTTTCTTTCTTTCTTTCTCTCTTCTTTCTTTTTCTTTCTTTCTTTTCTTTCTTTCTTTCTTTCTTTCTTTCTTATCTAAACAAAACAGACTTGATGAAGTCCCGTCTCGTGTATCTACAGACCCGCCCAGAGGACTTGAAATATAACAATTCTCTCCCACACTGAAGTCGGATGCGCTGGGCCTGACTTGTCAGGCGCTTAACGGCATCGCAACGCGTATTCCCTCATATGACAACAACAATTGCTGTCTGAGCATTCGACCATGACAGAATATTCAGGCCTTTTTTTCAAGAAACAAGAATCTCCTACCTACCATACCATACCACGAAAGCCATATCAGGGCTGTCACCTCATTCAGTTTCAGTGGCTCCGGTAACTTTCAACTTCGGGTTCAAAACCAACACTTCTTAATACTTTCAGATATCTATAAACCGTCCATCTGAAAAAACAGCAACATGAAATGACACAATAGCTAAATTACATCATTACTTACGACAAGTAAACTAGACTGTGCTGAGAACGCCAGCCACTCTGCTTAATTCATCATCTCCAGATTACAAAAAAACATAAAAAGAATAACAAACATGTTAAAGTACAAAAACATACATAAAAAAGTGCCACATGGGCAAATACCACTGCAAAATGGACATCCTGTCCCCAACCCAGTGTCTAAGTACCACTACCTGGTCGCCAGAACAAAAAAAAACACAGGCAGTGTGAAATAATGAAAACAGAAATTTGTTTGAAAGAGTTGCTTGAAAAAAAGGCAGGAGAGTGGACTGGGAAGGCAGAAAATAAGCACAAGAAATGATAGAAAGATGAGGAGAAAGACAGAAACAAAGAGAGAGATAGAAAAGTGGAAATGTGTAGCACAGAATTTCCAGAAGGGGGTGATGCCACTTATACTGAAAGAGCCCCAGCATCCCCACGGGGGAAATCTCCTACCTGATGGCAGCGTCGTCCTCATGGATGTTGTAGATGAAGGATTTGCGGCTGCCTTCCACGCCATAACGAAGCATGTCCCATTGGCTTCTGCTGTCCACGTCTGAGACACACGACCATGAAGATGATAACAACACTGTAGCAGCAGCAGCAGCAGCAGCAGCAATAACAACAGCGATAACAACAGCGATAACAAGAATAACAAGAATAGCAGCAGCAAGAGCAAGAGGAATAAGAATATGAAGAATTTGAAGCAGAAGAACTTGGAGAAAAGAAAATTTTGAAAGAGAAGATGTTGAAGAATTTGAAGCAAAAGAACTTGGAGAAAAGAAAATTTTGAAGTAGAAGATGTTGAAATGAAGAATTTGAAGCAGAAGAACTTGGAGAAAAGAAAATTTTGAAGTAGAAGATGTTGAAGAATTTGAAGCAAAAGAACTTGGAGAAAAGAAAATTTTGAAGTAGAAGATGTTGAAATGAAGAATTTGAAGCAGAAGAACTTGGAGAAAAGAAAATTTTGAAGTAGAAGATGTTGAAATGAAGAATTTGAAGCAGAATTTGAAGGAAAAGAAAAACAAGAACAAGACAAAGAAAATGATGATGAGGAAGAGGAGGAGGAACATGTTGATGATGATGATGATGATGATGATGATGATGATGATGATGATGATGATGATGATGATGAGATGAAGAAGAAGAAGAAGAAGAAGAGAGAAGAAGAAGAAGAAGAAGAAGAAGATCATGATGGTCATGATCATGATGATGATGAAAAAACAAAACAAAGCAAAATGGCGACTTACTTCCTGCTTCAAGTCCAGCTATTTCCAGAATGGTGGCGAAGGAGTCCACAATGTGGAAGATGCTGAACACACACACACACACACACACACAACACACACACACACACACACACACACACACACACACACACACACACACACACACATACACACATACACACACACTCACACACACACACATACACACACACACACTCATACATACATACACACACACTCACACATACACACATACACACACACTCACACATACACACATACACACATACACACACACATACACACACACTTACAATCATGAAGAAAACAAAGCAATAAAGGAACAGATTCGCCCACGAGTCTTAATGACTCTATTACATTTCCTTTGTCATGGATTGCAGTATAACTGCAAATAGCAGTATGATGATCATGCTTTTGTCAAGGCCGTTGTTTATCTACGGTAACATGTGGGGACAGGATAATCAGTGTTTGTTTATTTGTTTGTTTGTTTATTTTGTCTGCTTTGTTTGTTTATTTTAGTGCGAGCATCGGTGTTTTTTGGGAAGGGTGGCTAAGTGGTCAAAGCACTCGCGTTCCTCAGGCAACGGTAAAGCAGCATCGAGCATGGTTACTAAGTGGATGGGTGACCGTTTGCACGCCTTGGCTTCAGTACAGTCCCCCAGTCCACCCAGCTGTAAATGGGTACCTGCCCTCTTTAAGGTCAGGGAAGGTAAAGCAGCGAGGGAGATGATATAGGCGCCGCCCTCAATATGCTGGCTCCTAGCGAAGCTGAGGTCTCTGATGCCATGCTCCCCTACGACCACATAGGTCATGGGACACCTTTACCATTACATAACATGTGCCACAGGATGTCACTGATTCAGAGAATGTTATTATGCGCCTGCATACCTTATATTGCAGAAACAGGTGTGGGAGAGTGTCAGATATGCGTTGTGTGCACAGAGAGCATAAAGTGCTGAAATGTGTAGGGGGCTGTAAGCTGTAAGCTCTCTGATGACATGTGACGTGCTCCATTCTTTTATCCTTTAGATGGGTCATCTTTTGCTCGTAACCTGACTCAACTTCTCTGTTTTGAGATCCTGGAGTATTTGGAAATGGAACTGATAAGCAGTTTGGGATTGCTGACTAAAAACCAATATCCACACAAAAACAAACAAATCACAAAAATACAAACTTGACAACTTACTACTCTTCATGTTCTAGAGAGCATTGGCCAGTAGCTT
>CM060334.1:48152939-48160439 GCA_030674155.1 Stramonita haemastoma
AGATGTTCTGCGTGCGTTCTGCGTGGGTATCCTGCACAAAATATAGTCGAATAACGGACACCATAGCCAAGTGGTACAGACTATTTGACTTCAATCCCACGGGTCCATGAAGTTGTGGGTTCGAATCTTGGCAGCATCTGGAAATTTATGAGTTGGGATTTTTACGATCTCCCATGTCAACTTCAAAAGCAAACCTAGTACCTGCCAAGTACCAATATTTCCCTCGTGTGCATACAAATGCAAAAGATCAAAATTAATATGCATGTTAAAGATCCGGCAGTGGATGTCGGCGTTCGGTAGGCTACAGAAACACCAACATACCCAGCATACATCACCGAAGTCGGAATGCGGCTACCTTCCTGCTGGGTGAAACTTTTGGTCATATATATATACACAAAATCTCACCACTGGTGCATGAACCTCGGAGTTCTAGCCGAGAAACAGGTTAAAAAAAATGGAATTTTTTAAAAGTATGCTTGCAATAGAAGGTGGCCAGTGCGGTTAGTTAGCTGTTTTAAGGAACTGAGAGGTAACAAAAAGTTATTGAGAATGTGGGACACGATCTGTTGTTGAAATCAAATCAGCGAGAATGAATGCCACTGTGTGAATAATTATCTTTTTCTTTTTTTTTAAAAACGCTCTCTTTTAAGAGCGATGTTATCTTTTCTCATGAATAATCCTCATCAATAAACCTATAATTATAGAGCGTTTCCAAAACAAACCAAAAAAATCCCCAATCCAAAGTTGTGAAGATAGTGCAAAGTGCATTAGAAAGCGCTTAAATGGGTCAAGACTGTCAGTCAGAGTAGGGCAAATGCAATAACTAAATTTTTGCAATAAGGGGGGGGGGGGAGTTGGAGGGGATAGCCTAGGGGTCAGAGTGATCTGAGGGCAAAGGTTGGAGCCTACGTGGGAATGTTTTTCCCTGGGGGTAACATCAATACAGACTCCATTCTTATCTCACGAAATTCCTTCCGAGGAGACTATAAACCTAGGCCCCGTGTCCAAACACACGCAGAACATCTTATGCACACGTTAAAACCTGCTCCGCCTTTCTGGAAGTAAGCTATTGCGTGCCGGTAGGAATGGATGACAATGGTTTTAAAGACATTTTAATCAGAATTTAGAACAAACATAGAAAACAACAGCATTTTGGAATTATAGCAAACGGATGACAATAACTTTTTTTTTATCGAAAATGCATGCTCATAAGTGTTATGTTTCAATATCATCCCAGAAAGCGGAATCTAGCTACCTTTATGGTGAGCGAACGGTTGCATATTCAAAATTTCACAGTATGTGAGCCCTGGATCTTTAGCTCAGGTACAAGGAAAACAATTAGCAATTAAAATTGTCATTAAATTTTGGGGAACTTCAATTTGTTTCACATTAATCATCCTATCATGTGTTTTTTCCTATTTCACGGAAGACTTCAAACGTTGTGCAGTCAAGCGTAATAATTATTATTTTATTCAATATTTTGTTTATGTTTTGTTTGTTGCTGCGGTTCACAGCTTCGGGCATAATAAGTGAGGATGATTGGATATTGATGATAAATCTGGTGTGTAGCCATCCATACTGATCAGGATGCTCTACCCATACAAACCTCACGCTACGTCTGGTGGATCGGTGGTCTAGGTGGTACCACGCCTTGCCTAGAAAGCAAAAAGTCCGGGTCGGAGTGTGCGGTGGTTCGTATCCTGTTTGGGCCCCAAACTTTTCCCCCATCCATTAGACCCTGAGTGGTGGTCTGGGCGCTAGTCTTTCGGATGAGACGATAAACCGAGGTCCCGTGTGTTACACATCACTATTTAGCACACGTAAAAGAACCCACAGCAACAAGGGGGCTTGACCCTGGCAAAATTCTGTAGAAAAAAGCCACTTTGATAGGGAAACAAATACAATTGCATGCAAGAAAAAGAAAAAAAAAATGGGTAGGCGCTGCACTTGTGGCGACGCGCTCTCTCTCCCCGGGGAGAGGAGAGCAGCCCGAATTTCACGCAGAGAAATCTGCTGTGATATAAAGTGGTACAAAATACAAAAAAAAAAAAAAGCATCTCAAAGAGGGGCCAAAACTGAAGTACGTCCAAGATGGTCAGAACACTCGCTTTCCCCAAGATAAGGTTAAGCAGCGTCGAGCATGGTTACCAACTGGATGGGTGACTCTTTGCACGCCTTGGTTTCAGTACAGTCCCCACGTCACCCAGCTGTCAATGGTTACCTGCCCTATTTAGGGTCAGGGAAGATAAAGCTGCGAGGGAGAGGAGATGGGCGCCGCCCTCAATATGCTGGCCCCTAGAAAAGCTGAGGTCTCTGATGCCTCGCTCCCCGACGACCACATAGTTTACAGGACACCTTTACCTTTTACCATTACCTTTTACCTTTACCTTTACCCTTTACCTTTTAACTTTACCCTTTACCTTTACCTTTTACCTTTACCTTTGCGGTGGTGCGCGGTTGGCTGAACCGTGGCCACGTGACTAAAGATGACTGACAGGATATACTGACTTATTATGTAAATCAAGATTCAGCGCTATAAAATTCCATGTATCATCATCATCATCATCAACATCATCATCATCATCATCATCATCATCATCATCATCATCATCATCATTATTATTATTATTATTATTATCATTATTATCATTATTGTTGTTGTTGTTGTTATTATTATTATTATTATTATTATTATTATTATTAAACCAGTAGCCACTCCTATATCAAACTGGGATGCCTCTTCTGCCGTTGCCACACACACACACACACACACACACACACACACACACACACACACACACACACACACACACACACACACACACACACACACACACACACACACACACCCCACTCCGCGCGCGCGCGCGCTTTAACAATCTGACCACAAAAAAAGCTGTGGTTCTGGTGGGGATATCAAACTAAGGAAGCAAGCACAATACATGGTTTTTCTTGCTGATATCCCTCAACTTACTTAAAGGGGACAGACAGTAAACAGACAAGTCACATATTTTCCTCCTAGTCAAAGTTTCACTGCTTTTTAATGTCTGAGTATTCTTTACCCTGGGTGACCGTTTGCGTGCCTAGGTATCAGTACAGTCCCCCAGTTCACCCAGCTGTGGGTACCTGCCCTCTTTAGGGTCAGGGAAGGTAAAGCAGCGAGGGAGAGGAGATGGGCGCCACCCTCAATAAGCTGGCCCCTAGAGAAGCTCAGGTCTCTGACGCCTCGCTCCCCTACGACCGCCTAGGTTATGGGACACCTTTACCATTTTATTCTTTAACCGCGAGGAGGGAGAGGAGATGGGTGCCGCCTCAATATGCTGGCCCCTAGAGAAGCTGAGGTCTACGATGCTTCGCTCCCCTACGACCACATCGATTATGGGACACCTTTACCTTTTTTTCTTTACCCATGAAAATCAAACTAGGCGTAACAGTCCCAGTTGTAAGCAGCCGCCATATCGTGCAAGGGAGACAATTAGTGAACAGTTCTATGCTATAACGGTGACATCATCACATTCTTACTTTGCCTCAAGTCAAGTGCTACCACTGTATATCACTTCAACAAACAGTCCTCGATTGTTGACAGAATTATCCACTTTCTTTTCTTGACCTAGAAGTCTGTCAGTATAAATATCACCCCTAAAATGTAAAAGAGGTAAAGGTGTCCCATAACCTATGTGGTTGTAGGGGAGCGAGGCATCAGAGACCTCAACCTCTCTAGGAGCCAGCATGTTGAGGGCGGTGGCGACCATCTCCTCTCCCTCGCTGCTTTACCTTCCCTGACCCTAAAAGGGGCAGGTACCCATTGACAGCTGGGTGAACTGGGGAACTGTTCTGAAGCCAAGGCTCACAAACAGTCACCCATCCACTTGGTAACCACGCTCGATGCTGCTTCACCTTGGCTGGGTGAAAGCGAGTGCTCTGACCACTGAGCTATCCCGTCCCCTAATATCACCCCTATCTTCTGGAAATTCTGCTGGTAATTCCCTCTTTTCTATACCTCCGTTTGTTTCTGCTTCATTCTTTTTTCTTCCTGACACTTCCCTCTTGTCTATTTTCTGCCTTCTTGGTCCGTTCTCCTGTCTTTTTTTCCCCAGAGACTTAAAAAATAACAATTCTCTCGGATGCGCTGGGCCTGACTTGTCAGGCGCTCTATGGCAGCGCAACTTTTTTCCGCTCATATGGCTAACAACAATAATTGTGTTTGAGCGTTCGATGAAGAAGAATTGCGAAGAGGAAGAAGAATTGCGAAGAGGAGGAAGAAGAAGAAGAAGAAGAAGAAGAAGAAGAAGAAGAAGAAGAAGAAGAAGAAGAAGAATTGCGAAGAAGAATTACGAGAAGAAGAAGAAGAAGAAGAAGAAGAAGAAGAAGAAGAAGAAGAAGAAGAAGAAGAAGAAGAAGAAGAAGGAAGAAGAAGAAGAAGAAGAAGAATTAAGAAGAAGAATTAAGAAGAAGAAGAAGAAGAAGAAGAAAAAGAAGAAGAAGAAGAAGAAGAAGAAGAAGAAGAAGAAGAAGAAGAAGAAGAATGGTGGGTGATGATGATGATGGATGATGATGATGATGATGATGATGATGATGATGATGATGATGATGATGATGATGATGATGATGATGATGATGATGATGATGCCATCACAACTATGGCTGTTTCAAGGATCTTCCGATCACGTATATAGCATATTCACACAAAAAGTGAAGAATTTGACAGCAAAAAAAAATAATGTTTGGATTTTTTCATCGCAGACTTAAAGCAATTCTCATGCGTGTGTTTCTATTACGCGGGACCAACTGTGGTGCCACTTGACTCTGAATACACGTGTGTCCCCTTTAACTTGAATGACGTTGATGAGTTGAGAAATTAATTTATATGCAACAAACGTAGCAAAATTGATTTATAAGCGACAAACGTATTTCCCCATTTATCCACATACATCTCTGTTGTTCGCCACTTGCTTCCTCAATCGGTGGAAAGTTCGCTTCAGACTAAAGGTATGTATTCTTCTTCATTATTGTTATGATTAGTTTTAGCATCAGCGGTAGAGGATTTTAGTTGTTTCGATTTTAATCATTCATTTGTTTGACAGGTTAGTTGTTTTTTGGTTTGGTTGGTGTTGTTTAAATTAGTTTGGGGTATCTGATATGCGAATAGATATTCAATTTGATTGCTGATCTTTTAGTGAATGACTCTCTGTCTGTCTGTCTCTCTGTCTCTCTGTATGTCTGTCTTTCTCTGTCTCTCTCTCTTTCTGTCTCTGTGTGTGTGTCTCTCTCTCTTTCTCTCTTTCTCTCTCTGTCTCTCTCTGTCTCTCTCTGTCTCTCTGTCTGTCTGTCTCTCTGTCTGTCTGTCTGTCTGTCTGTCTGTCTGTCTGTCTGTCTCTCTCTCTCTCTCTCTCTCTCTCTCTCTCTCTCTCTCTCTCTCTCTCTCTCTCTCTCTCTCTCTCTCTCTCTCTCTCTCTCTCTCTCTCTCTCTCTCTCTCTCTTGCGCACACGTTAAATCCTGTTCCGCTTTTCGTAAGAGTAGGCCATCGTGTGCCGGTGGGAACAGATGACATTTACAAAACTGCATACATACGGGGACTGGATGTAAAAAAGCACAAGAGTGCTTATCCCATTATCCTCGATATAAAAGAATAAATCAATCAAATCAAATCAAATCAAATCAAATCTCTCTCTCTCTCTCTCTCTCTCTCTCTCTCTCTCTCTCTCTCTCTCTCTCTCTCTCTCTCTCTCTCTCTCTCTCTCTCTCTCTCTCTCTCTCTCTCTCTCTCTCTCTCTCTCAGTTCATTTTGTTGTTATGAGTTGTAACAATGTTGTAGCTAAGTATTTTTGGGTGGACTTTTCTTCGTTGCTAAGTTGTTTATTTCATTATGTTTCTTCGGTTGCTCTTTATCTATTAACGCTTCTCTTTTTCTTTTATAATCAAAATCATTTTATTGTGGCTTCTGATTTTCGTCTTCTGAAAGTGTGCATTTTTATTATCTTATTATGTATAATGTCCTTATTCCTTTATGTTGTTTGGTACTGCATATAGTTTTACTGTTTAGTATCTTTTTATCTTGATGTTTTCCCTGAAAAGGGCGGGGACTGGATGTAAAAAAGCACATGAGTGCTTATCTATTATCCTTGAATAAAAGAATTTTGCCTTGCCTTGCCTTGCCTTGTCTCTCTCTCTCTCATTTGGAAAAAAATAGATGAGTTTATTAGTGATTTACATTTACCGTCAACAACTAACTGACAGCAATGGTCAGATATAAGCATGACTGTATACAAAGTAGTGGCCAATACACTATGAATAGATCTTGTTTTTGTTTTTGTTTTGTTTTGTTTTCGGGATTAATACATATGTCATACAACCATCTTTTATATTTGATATTGATAAACTCGTGACTCATATCCTAGATTTTGAGTTGGTGTTTCAGATTTCAGTACAGACTACTAGAAAATCCCTGAGAAAAAAAAACATTGATAGAATTCTAATTTGTCCATTTTACCAACAGCAAAAAAAGAAGGAAAATAAAAATATATATATTTCGCTCATCTCACACTAACATTATAGAGAATTTCATTTCTGCAAAACACTGTCACTAATCAGGTATCAGGTATATTTGTTAATGTTACAAGTATATTTGTTCATATACCAGGTATATTTATTCAGTTGCCAGGTATATTTGCTCATGTACCAGGTGTATTTGTTCATGTACCAGGTATAATTTTTATTTGTTCATTACCAGGTACCAGGTATATTTGCTCATGTACCAGGTATATTTGTTCATTACCAGGCACCAGGTATATTTTGTTCAGATACCAGGTATATTTGTTCATTACCAGGTACCAGGTATATTTGTTCATTACCAAGCACCAGGTATATTTGTTCATGTACCAGGTATATTTGTTCAGGTACCAGGTATATTTGTTCAGGTACCAGGTATATTTGTTCAGGTACCAGGTATATTTGTTCAGGTACCAGGTATATTTGTTCAGGTACCAGGTATATTTGTTCAGGTACCAGGTATATTTGTTCAGGTACCAGGTATATTTGTTCAGGTACCGAATGCCAGGTTATATTTGTTCATGTTCCAGGTACCAGGTATATGTGTCTATGTACCAGGTGTATTTTGTTTATGTACCAGGTATATTAACGTTTAGGTCCAAGGTACCTGGAATACGTGTTTATGTACCAGGCACCAGGTATATTTGTTTATGTACCAGATACCAGATATAAATTTTGTTCACCTATCAGGTGCGAGGTATACTTGTACCATGTACCAGGTTTATCATCTCGCTTGTGATCATGCTTATGGCTTCTTCTGGAAAGAATGATGTGCGCATCTGTTCCCCAGGAAAAAAAAAAAAATCAGCTGGATGCGACTTTAAAAAAAAAAAATAAAAAAAAGATACCATCTCTTCCGTTTCTGTCTGTATCAGGTGTGTGTCCTGTGTCAGGCTGCTGTGACAGAAACAGAACACAATGCATGATGTAGGCTTGAAATAGTCACATTT
>CM060334.1:48162029-48179529 GCA_030674155.1 Stramonita haemastoma
GGGTTGTCTTACCTTTTTTTTTTTCTGAATTGCTTTAGGTATCTTTTTAAAACCTAAATTTGGTAATCCCTTACAAAATGATTTGGCCAGGAAATATCCCCTTTTTCCTTGTGGGACCAGGCGCAATACCCATGGAAAATTTTTGGCCAAAAAAAAGGTTGTAAAATAATACAAAGCATGATTACCCCCCAAAAAAAACCAAAAATAAGCCCAGGAAAAAAAAGGCACATGATAATTCAGAAATTTTGCCAAAACAAAAAAAAACTAAATTGATTTGGTATAAAGTATAAATCCTTCCATTCCAATTGAGTTGGTGTCGCGAAATAAAGCTCCTCCCTTTATAATGAAGCGTTGGTCACTGTGTAATGTTCCAAAATTTTCCATCGACTAATGTTTATACATTAATTTCATTTCAAGATATTTTTTCTTATAGAGCTGTTGAAATAAAAACGATAAAATTACTCTTAATGTGATTATTGATATCAAGATTTTTTTTTTAATTCCCAAATTTTTGGCAATCCTATAAATGATCACTGGTAAGCAAGTTTTCCTTTTTCTGTTACATCAATCTGTTGAAGTGTTGGGGTGCCCAGATAGCTTTGTTAGATTAGATTTATTAGCTTGGCCTATAATTAACGATTTTCCTCTCGTTTTATTCTGATGGTATGATTACAAAGCTGTATAAAACCCTTATATGGTACTTGAAATAAGCTGGGCTAGCGTTATTTGAGGGCTTGTTTCTCAATTTTCTGATTGGATAATGGCTTTCAAATGATTTTTTTGAATGTTTGCAAAACTCCAGATTGGCCCTGATTTTTTAATTTGTGAATTCAAAGGAAACAATATTGGTCCTTATGCACTTAATTCATAGTCCCGTCGTGAACCTTGTTATACGCAGTCCCTAACACCAGGTTGTCTCTAGCTCTGTTTTTTTCTGAATGCGTTTAGGTGATCTTTTTAAACCTGAAATTTGGTATAGTCCTGTCACAACTGATGTTAGGCCAGGAAATAGTCACCTTTCCTTGTGGTGACCAGGCTGCAATACCCACTGGATAAATTGCCAGAGCAAAAGGTTGTAAAATAAATACAAGCATGATTATCCCCCTGAAAAAACCCAAACTAAGCCCAGGAAAAACAAAGGCACATGATAATGTCAGGAAAGTGTGCAGCAAAAGCAAAAAAAAGCTAGAATTGAAGGATTAGAATTTAACACTACCACATACACACTAGAGCAAAAATAAACCCAGACAATTGTAAATCACTGGTTTACACCTCTAGAAACGCATGCAGCAGCAGCAGCACACACTAGAGCACCAATAAACCCAGCCGACTGTTCACTGCCGCTGAACATGAATAGACGCAGGCAGCAATTCACACTGGGGCAGTTAGTGCTCCGGACATAGGGAAGATGAGAAATGCTGATTCAGGTTCATGGATGATAGGAATGAGATGGGAAGGGAAAGACTTTTTTCCTTTTTCTGTTTTTGCTTTTTTGAGTGTGTTTTTTTTTTGCCAATGAAGAGAGACGTATGAAGCATCCACCAAACAGATGTAAAAAGATGGTGCTCCATGATCTGCATGCAACTGAGGCCTAATACATATTGATTTTATTTTATTTTATTTTTATATTTTATACCACTTTGTCACAGCAGATTTCTCTGTGTTAAGTTCGAGCTGCTCTCCCGGGGGTAGAGTGCGTGGCCACAAGTGCAGCGCCACCCATTATTTTTATTTCTTTTTCCTGTCTGCAAGTGTATTTGTTTCCCTATCAGAGTGACTTTTTTCTACAGAATGTTGTCAGGGACAACCCTCTTGTTGCCATGGGTTCTTTTGTGTGCGCTAAATAATGATGTGTAACACACGGGACCTCGGTTTATCATCTCGTCTAAAGACTAGCACCCAGACCACCTCTCATGGTCTAATGGATAGTAGAAAAGCTTGGGGCCCACAAAATATATTATTTTGCCATTTATTTGTTGTTGGGGTTTATATGTAATAGTTATGTGTGCTTTGCTATATCTTTTGTCGTAAAACTGGATTGACTGATGTGCTCAAGAAACATTTTTGTCTTGCTATGACCATGTGTAATTTTAGAGAGACTGATTTTTTTTTAGTTTTTTTTTCGGCCAATGAAGAAAGACGTGTAGAGCACCCACATACAAGAAAACAAAGAAAGAAAGAAAGAAAGATGAATAAAAAAGATGATGCTCCATGATCTTTTACATATATATATATATATATATATATATATATGTATATTATATGTATTATATGTATGTATATGTATATATATATATATGTATATGTATATGTATATATATATATATATATATATATATTATATATATATATTTTACATTTACTCTCTGTAAAAGCTGGATTAACTGGTCCATGGACAAATATTTTGGTATTGCTGTGATGGCCAGTAATTTTGACCTGACTGAATTTTTTTGTCATTCATTTTTATCCATTGCTGTGATGGCCAGTAATTTTGACCTGACTGAATTTTTTTTGTCATTCATTTTTACCTATTGCTGTGATGGCCAGTAGTTTTGACCTGATTGAAAAAAAAAGTACTTTAATTTTGTCTGTTTGCTTGTTTTATTCTTTTTTTGTTTAGATTTTTCTTGGCTTGCTAGTGAGGACTTTTGATGCTTATAGGTCTACACGTTATTCTCCCGTATTTAAAATATATATATATATATATATATATATATATTTTTTAAGCAAAGCTAATGTACGTTTTTTAAATATATTTTGAATATTCAGATATCTTTTCTCCCCCCCCCCCCCCCCTTCCGAAAAAAAAAAGTTTTTCTAGAAACTTTACACGTCTTTGGTTTTAAATCAGTATTGAGGATACCTTTTGATATTAAACGGAATTTTTTTTAATATTTCTAGACAGTCAATGTTAGAAATATGCCCTGATTTTGTATTGTTGCACATTTTTGGTGCTCTGATGTGCGTACATGTCAGTCAACGCACATGTGAATTGATAGTTGATTTTTATATTGATGTATCTTTTTATAGCTTGGAATCATGGTTTTTCAATGGAGTTTAGACTTGGAAAAAAAAGTAGGTAGCCTCCACAAATACAAGCCATTATATTTTTCTTTTCTTTTAGACTGGCGAATAGTTCAAGACTGTTTCTTTTATTATTGCTTGTTTCTTAGTTTTGGTGACATTTTATTTTCTTGTTCACTTAACGTGTGAATTATAGTCTGTATAATGTTTATGATTTACAATTATTTTTTTTTGTTCGGCCAATGAAGAAAGACGTGTAGAGCACCCACACGAAAGAGAGCGAATAAACAAATAAAACAAAAAACGAAAAGATGGTGCTCCACGATCTGCATGTAACTGAGGCCTTTATAAAAGAAAAATATATATGATATACATATTGTTTGTGTGTTTGTGTGTGTGTGTGTGTGTGTGTGTGTGTGTGTGTGTGTGTGTGTGTGTGTGTGTGTGTGTGTGTGAGATAAACATTTTGCTCTGTCCTGCATGTTGGTTAGCCATCCTGTTAATGTTTGTGCGTAATGTTTTTTTATGTTTTAAGGAGAATGTGCAGTTGAGTATACAAAAACACTGCATTTGAAGTAAAGTATGTTTTTGTGACAGCTTTTTTTTCTGTTTCTATACATTTTGAATGCGTGCGTGTGTGTTTTATACATTTATCTAATTAGTTTCGAGGATAATGGAATAAGCATTCATGTGCTTTTATTACAGCCAGTCCCTGTGTGTATGCAGTTTTGTAAATTTTGTCATCCGTTCCCACTGGCAAACAATGGCCTACTCTTGCAAAAAGTAGAACATGTTTTAACGTGTGCGCAAGATGTTCTGCGTGCGTTCGCACATGGCATCTTGGTGCGTTCGCACACGGGGCCTAGGTTTATAGTCCCATCGAAGGACTTTTGGGGAGAGTGGAGTCAGCACTGATGTTCACTCCAGGAGCAAAATCCCCTCGAACAGGAATCGAACTCGGGTTGTCATATTACGAGCGCAGTGTTCTGACAAAAAGGAGCAGTTTGGGGCAAAGACGGGACCCAAAGAGCCGTTTTCGGCCCGTACCGCCCCGACTTTTGCACGGTTACAGACCTCGAGGCATCAGGACAATATGGCACCATACTCTCTCCCCTGCCATCTTCGACGTGTGTGGCGCCGAGCATGTGGCGACACCGAACGCCTCAATTGCTGAGAAAGCAAGTTTGTGGCATAGAAATCGGGTACAGTGTACGCACCGAAAACCAAGCAGGGCGCCCAATAATCATGACCATATACGGCAATATGATGCACCAGGGCAAACTGCAGGGTCCCCGCCACATGCACGCACACAAACAAACGCACTGACAAACACAAGCGCGCGCGCGCGCTGCGCGCATGCATACCCACCCCCCTGTCAAAAAGGTGCAGTTTGGGGCAAAGACGAGACCCAAAGAGTCGTTTTCAGGCCCGTACCGCCCCGACTTTTGCACGGATACAGACCGCAAGGCACCAGGACAATATGGCACCGTATGCATACTCCCTCCCCAGCCATCTTCGACGTGTGTGGCGCCAGACTTGTGGCGACACCGAACGCCTCAAGTGTTGAGAAAGCTAGTTTGTCGCAAGAAAATCGGGTACAGTGTGCGCACAGAAAACCAAGCAGGGCGCCCAATAATAATGACAATATACAGTTACATGTCGAACCAGGGCAAACTGCAGGGTCCCCGCCACATGCGCGCACACAAACAAACGCACTGACAAACACCAGCGCGCTCACGCGTGCACGCATGCATACCCACCCCTCTGCCAAAAAGGTGCAGTTTGGGGCAAAGACGGGACCCAAAGAGTCGTTTTCAGCTCCGTACCGCCCCAACTTTTGCACGGTTACAGACCTCGAGGCACAAGGACAATATGGCACCGTATGCATACTCCCTCCCCCACAATCTTAGACGTGTGTGGCGCCGGACTTGTGGTGACACCGAAGGCCTCAAGTGCTGAGAAAGCTAATTTCTCGAAGGGAAATCGGGTACAGTGTACGCACGGAAAACCAAGCAGGGCGCCCAATAATCATGACCATATACAGCAATATGATGCACCAGGTCAAACTGCAGGGTCCCCTACACATGCGCGCAAACAAACAAATGCACTGACAAACACAAGCGCGCGCACGCGTACACGAAGCATAGCCATCACCCTGCCAAAAAGGAGCAGTTTGGGGCAAAGACGGGACCCAAAAAGCCGTTTTCAGGCCCGTACCGACCCGACTTTTGCACGGTTACAGACCTCAAGGCACCAGGACAATATGGCACCGTATGCATACTCCCTCCCCTGCCATCTTCCACGTGTGTGGCGCGGAACTTGTGGCGACACCGAAAGCCTAAAGTGCTGAGAAAGCTAGTTTGTGCGCAAGGAAATCGGGTACAGTGTACGCACCGAAAACCAGCAGGGCCCCAATAATCATGACCATATACAGCAATATGATGCACCAGGGCAAACTGCAGGGTCCCCCCACATGTGCGCACACAAACAAACGCACTGACAAACACCAGCGCGCGCACGCGTGCGCGCTGCATACCCACCACCTTGCCAAAAAAGGAGCGTTTGGGGCAAAACGGGACCAGAGAGCCGTTTTCGAGCCCGTCCGCCCCGACTTTTCCACAGCCACAGACCCAAGGCACCAGGACATATGCACTCTATTGTATACTCCCTCCCCTACCATCTTCCACGTGTGTGGCCCGGACTTGAGACGACACGAAGCCTCAAGAACTGAGAAAGCTAGTTTGTGGCAAGGAAATCGGGTACAGTGTACGCACCGAAAACCAAGCAGGGCGCCCTATAATCATGACTATATACAGCATATGATGTACCCAGGGCAAACTGCAGGGTCCCCGCCACATGTCGCACACAAACAAACGCACTGACAAACACCAGGCGCGCACGGCGTGCGCGCATGCATACCCACCCCCCTGCCAAAAAGGTGCCGTTTGGGGCAAAGACGGGACCCGGGAGACGTTTTCGAGTCCGTACCCCCCGACTTTGGCACGGCCACAGACAGAAAGGAACGTGGACAGTATGGCACCCTATGCATACTCCCTCCTCGACCATCTTCCCACGTGTGTGGCGCGGGACTTGTGGCGACTCCGAAGCCCTCAAAAGCTGAGAAAGCTAGTTTTTGGCAAGGAAATCGTGTACAGTGTACGCAACGAAAACCAAGCAGGGCGCCCAATAATCATGACCATATACAGCAATATGATGCACCAGGGCAAACTGCAGGGTCCCCGCCACATGCTCGCACACAAACAAACGCACTGACAAACACCAGCGCGCGCGCGCGTGCGCGCATGCATACCCACCCCCTTTCAAAAAGTTGCCGTTTGGGGCAAAAACGGGACCCGGAGAGTCGTTTTCGTCCCCGTCCTGCCCCGACTTTTGCACGGCCACAGACCGCGAGGCACCTGGACAGTATGGCACCCTTTGCATACTCCCTCCCCGACCATCTCCCACGTGTGTGGCGCCGGACTTGTGGCGACACCGAAGCACTCAAGAGCTGAGAAAGCTAGTTTGTGGCAAGGAAATCGGGTACAGTGTACGCACCGAAAACCAAGCAGGGCGCCCAATAATCATGACCATATACAGCAATATGATGCACCAGGGCGCATGCATACCCACCCCCTTTCAAAAAGTTGCCGTTTGGGGCAAAAACGGGACCGGAGTGTCGTTTTCGGCCCCGTCCTGCCCCGACTTTTGCACGGCCACAGACCGCAAGGCACCAGGACAGTATGGCACCCTTTGCATACTCCCTCTCCGACCATCTCCCACGTGTGTGACGCCGGACTTGTGGCGACACCGAAGCCCTCAAGGCTGAGAAAGCTAGTTTGTGGGAAGAAGACTTTGCATAAATCCGCCGTGTATTACACCTTGTGCGCGTTTTTCTCTGTTTTGGTATTGTTTATAAATCACGTAATGTCGTCTGTTCCCCCAATTTTCCTGAAAGTTCCAGACGTTCCCTATTCCCAAGAAAACCGTGTAACGGGTTTGGAGCTGTGTTTGGCTGCGGAGCGGACAGCAGGCTCTTGTACCGTTGTCTGTGCACAGAACATCCGAAGTCTGTGGCGAATCTACCCGACGTCCAAACAGGCAAGAAATGATCTGATAAAAGGTATGACGGTTCGTAATACTGTTCTGCAAGTTGCTGACACTAACCCTTTTATCTTGCGTGAGGGATCGGGGGAGGAAAAAGCCGCTACCAAAGTTTGGGTGGCTGACATTCCTATGTCTGTCGCTAACAGAGAAATTGAACATTCTCTAGTCAAAGTGGGGTGCGAGTTACGGTCAGACATCAAACAGGAGCGCTATAGAAACGCAGACAATAAACTAACCAGATTTGAAACGGGAAGAAGATTTGTTTTTATCACAGTCCCCACAGTCCCTCTTGAAAAAACTCTCAAAGTTGGCCCATTCACTGCCACCATTTACCATAAAGTACAAAAGGACGTTCGGAAAACTGTTATCTGTTCTAACTGTCTGCAGCCCAACCATCATGTGTCAGTATGTGTAAACGAGGTGGTCTGTCGCGAGTGCAAACAGCCAGGGCATAAAAGAGGAGATGCCTGCTGTGAAGTCAGACCTGATGCCAGTGTGGACAGACAGCTAGCTACAAGGGAACTGCAGGGGCAGAGTTCCGGAGAGGTGGCGACCGGCCAGATCAAGGAGCAGAGGAAGCAAGGAGAACAGATGTCCCCTAGTACTCCTGCTGGAACGAGGACAGTGGGTGGAGAGAAATCGGGAGGGAAAGGGAAAGGAGGTAAGTCAGTGACCACTGCTCCTGGGGAGCCAGATAGGGGTAGGCCCGCTACAGCAAGAGGAAGGGTAGCCTCCAAGAAGCAAACCACCCTGCACTCCAGTATAGCCCCCCGTGACGACCGTCAACGTTGTCGCTCAGAGACCCCCAAAAGACGTCGCTCTGGGGAACAAGAAAGTCCACAAGCTGGTGCAGCAGGGAAACTGCCACGACGTGACTCCAGGGATCTGGAGGGGGAAGAAGATGGAATGTCAGACTGTTTCAGAGAATGACCAGTGTTGACCGAGATGATGAAACCTTTACTCTTTCCCCACCCTCCTCCCCCACCCATTATTCCCCTTCTTTTGTTTTGTTTTTGTTTTTCTTGTTTTTCCGCTTTGTCTGTCTTTTTTTTTCCAAATCAACTGCCTGGCGTCCTACCCAGGTTCTTGGATGCTGGTTATATATAAATAGCGCTATAAGCTAAACATAAGATATAATTATTAACGGTGTAGATGTACAAACTTAGAATACGTGACGCTCCACCACATAATGAGACGCATTGCACCAGAGGTCAATTTTTAGTTATTGACATTTTATCAAACTGCAATCAAGTGGCTATACAATACAAAAAACAGATTGAAAATCGGACAATTCTAGTAAAAGTTATTGCAAGTCGAAATGCTAGACTGCAGGAAATGACACAATGAGAAACTGACATGTTTAGCATCCTAATAGGTGGTCAGAATGAGGGCTTAGGTATTTTTAAAACACATTTAAAGGCAAAAGAAAACAAAATTATGATTTGATATTTCATTATTAGGTAGAATAATGGCTATACTTTAATAATCAATCAAAATCCCAAAATTGCCAACTTGACCCCACCTGCCTTTAATGGCTCCTTGCGGAAAAGTAGGTTATGTGCTAAGCGACTCATTTCGTGATGGAGCACCACATATGTTCCTTGAACTGTAGGGGTTTAAAAAATAAATGGAAGCGTAAAACTTTGTTCAAGTACTTTAGATTACAAAACTTTGATATTATATGTATGCAAGAGACTCATATTTCAAGCAAAGATAAACCAGCTTGGGAGAAAGAATGGGGAGGTAGAATCTTTAGTCAAGAGGGAACATCACACAGTAAAGGCCAAGTTATTTTGATTTCTAGACACTTTAGGGAAGAAGTTGAACAAGTAAAAGCGGAGGAACGTACACTGGTAGTCAAGATAAACTACAAAGGATATCCTTTAAATATAGTTAACATTTATGGCCCTAATGACACGGTAGAAAAAAAAACTTTTTTCCATTCTCTGCATTGGAAACTCGAGGACCTAAACGAAGAAAGTCTGATTTTGTGTGGTGATTTTAATTGTGGGTTGAATGATAACCTTGACGTTATATCTGGAAATCCTCATAATAGGACTGAAGTAAGAGCTTTTCAATCTGCATTGCAGGAACTCTCATGCACAGATGTGTGGAGGTTTTTTCACCCAGAGGAAAGGGACTTTACCTGAAATAGGTACTGTCCATTTATTGCCCGTCGTCTTGATTATTGCCTTATGTCTGACGATCTTCTGCACCTGTGTTCATCCGTTGAACACTACCCTGTTCCTAACTCTGATCACAAAGCTGTGATCATAGAACTAGAAGAAAGTCAGTTTGAGCGAGGCCCCGGATATTGGAAATTTAATAACAGCTTGCTTAGAAATGAACACTTTGTTAAAGCAATGAATGATTTTTTACAGGAAGAATTGCAAAACGATGAATGTCAATCAGGCTCTCTTAACAAATGGGAGGTACTAAAAGCAAAAATAAGAAACTTCTGTAGAAATTTTGGCAGATGTCTAGCCTGTCATAAAAGAAATGAAAAAGCGGATTAACAAAACCAATTAAAACACATAGAGACCAATATTATAAAACAACCTCAGAGTATTAAGTTACAATGAGAATTACAAAAAGTAAAACAAGCTAGAAATCTTAGAAATGCAAGAAGCCAAAGGTGCCCAGATTAGAGCCAGGATGAAGTGGATAGAAGATGGAGAGAAAAACTCTAGATATTTTTGTCATCTGGAGAAAGTAAGAAAACAAAAAAATGTAATGACCCGTCAAGTCACAGAATCAGGGCAAGTATTGACTACTCCCACAGATATAATGTCTGCACATGTGTCTTTTTACAAAAACTTGTATGATCAGAAAATTGATGATGAAAACGTTAAAGAGGCCACAGATGAATTTATAACTGGTATCAATGTTCCCCGTCTTAATGACACAGATGCAAAACTATATGAAGGACTTGTGTCAGTTGGTGAAGCATCACAGGCTCTAGCAAGAATGAAAAATGGTTCAGCTCCAGGGATGAATGGAATTACTATAGAATTGTTAAAGTTTTTCTGGTCAAAATTAAACAAAATACTAACTGCATCTTTTAACGAATCATTTGAGAAAGGCGAGCTGTCATACACGCAATACCAAGGGATAATATCTTTGATCCACAAAGGGAAAGACTTAGACAGAGAACATCTAACAAACCGGAGACCTATAACTCTAACTAATACTGACTATAAAATTTTAGCTAAAATAATTGGGATCCGATTAGGTCAAGTTATACCAAAATTAGTAAGTGAAGATCAAGTTGGTTACATCAAAGGAAGAAACATAGCGACAATAATTCGTACTATTGATGACACTATTAACTATCTCAATGAATCAGGCAAAGCAGGTTATTTACTGGCTCTAGACTACTCTAAAGCATTTGACTCTATATCAAAATCGTATTTGCTCCAAACGTTTGACGTATTTGGCTTTGGACAAGATTTTAAGAGGTGGGTAATGGTTTTGATGAAAAACCCTGTAAGTCACATAAGCTATGGAGGATGGGTATCAGAGAGCTTCAAAATTAATTGTGGAATTAGGCAAGGATGTCCTTTTTCCCCTCTTGCATTTGTTTTAGCTGTAGAATTGCTAGCTATCAAAACAAGAAACTCTCGGATAGAAGGAATACAATTACCAGATGTAGGTAGAAGAAGCACTAATCATCTTAAGATATTGCAATTAGCTGATGACACGACTTTATTCTTGTAGAATAAAAATAAGATAACCTTTGCAATTGAAATAATAAAACAATTTGCCTGCTTCTCTGGATTACAGTTAAATAGGAATAAAACAAAGTTATTAGTAATGGGAAAAGGCTGTGTAGTTGACAATGATCTGCCGTTTGAGATTGTTAATAAAATTAAAATATTGGGAATACTTTTTACACCTGGAAAAATGGCTAAAGAGATAGAAGACAACTGGGAAAAAAGATTAACGAGCTTACTTACCATGATTAAAGAATGGTGTAAAAGGGATCTAAGTATACAAGGCAAAATTGTAGTAATAAAAACTTTTCTGATCAGTCAGTTCACATATGCTATGCAGTCGGTAGGTCTTCCAAAACCCATTCTTATAAAAATCAATACAATCTTGTACAAATTTCTTTGGCAAAGGAAGTATAGCAATAGACGGGCGTTCGAAAAAGTCAAACGGAAAGTAATGAAAATGGATTATAAAGACGGGGGTTTGAATATGGTTGATATGGTCGAAATGCAGGAGATATATAATTTGCAGTGGATAGGTAGACTGCATAATAGAAACACAGGCACTTGGTGTACCATCCCTCTTTGGTATTTAGATAAAATTGCCCCAGGTCAACATGTGTTTGAAGTTAATTGTTATAGCAATGAAATGCAAGGACTTTCAGTTGTGAAGAACGGATTCTGGAAAGAAGTATATGCAACATTTTTAGACAAAACGTCAAAAACTAGTTTGGAAAACGTATTAGCAGAACATATCGGACAGCAGCATCTCTTTAATAACAGAATTGTCAAGTATAAACATAGAATAATCAACTTTCAAAATGGAAAGAAAAAGGGTTTTTACGAGTTAAAGATATTTGCAAACCACAGGAAAAACGTGTTCTGTCATTGTATGAAGGACTGAGGTGCTGAACCAAAATAACGCAGTAACTCTATTTCAGTATTATGCAATAATAAACGCAATCCCTAGACCATGGATTGAAACAATTACCGAGGGAACGGTTGATCTGTCAGTGGAAGAGCATGGAACTTAAGAAGCAAGCAAATTTGACGCCAAACCAAAGCAAATTAAGCATTATCTGATGGCAAAAAATGTAAATGAATCATTAACACCTCATGCAGTTGACTTCTGGCAAAGAAAACTGGACTACACCGTTGACAAACATGTATGGCTGATGCCAAGATTGGCTACAAATGAAGTAAGACTGAGAGAACTGCAGTGAAAATATTGCACAATCTGTATCCAACTAATATTTTACTACATAAAATGGGTGTAATGATTCTGTGTATTGTGACAACTGCTTAAACACAGTCGAGTTCATGGACCATTTCTTTTATGAATGTCCGTCTGTAAATTGGTTTTGGACATATATTGACTCCACTGTCTTGTCTGTAACTGGGAAACATCTTCATCTTTCAGTAACTGACATTTTGTTTGGCTATAATCCAAAGAACCTAACTGCAACAAATTGCTGGATCAACAAAATGATTTTGCTTGGAAAAATGTGCATTAGTAAGATTAAAAAGACCAAATCTACGATACAATACCAGGTGGTTTTTGAACAAGAAGCACACCTGAGAAAAGTACTGTCAACCTGATTATCTGTAACTATGAAAATAAGTCATTAGTGTAAAATCTAGCAGAAAAGTTCTCAACCTTTTTTTTTTCAGACATATATATAAACATTCTTTGCTTTTAAAAAATTAATTAAATGTACCCAGTTTCTATGAAAGATAGAGATTGTCAAAGAAAAAATTTACCTGGTTTTTGTGGAAGAAAGAGTTTTCATGGTTTATGTGGAAAAAAAAGTTTACCTGCTTTATGTGGAAGAAAAAGACTACCTGCTTTTTGCAGAAGAAAGAGTTCACCTGTTTTGTGGAAGAAAGAGTTTACCTGGTTTTGCTAAAAAAAGGCATTATCTAATTTCTGTGGGAGAAAGAGGTTGCTTGTATTTTCTGGAAGACAGAGTTTACTTGTTTTGTGGGGAAGAAAGAGTTTAACTGTTTCTGTTGGGGAAAGAGTTTGACTGCTTTTTTTGTGAAAGAAAAAGTTTACCTGCTTTGGTAAAAGAAAAATTTGTTCTGGTTTTTGTGGAAGAAAAAGTTTACCTGTTATTGTAAAAGAAAAAAAAAAGTTTTTGGCAAGGAAATCGGGTACAGTGTACGCACCGAAAACCAAGCAGGGCGCCCAATAATCATGACCATATACAGCAATATGATGCACAAGGGCAAACTGCAGGGTCCCCGCCACATGCGCGCACACAAACAAACGCACTGACAAGCACCAGCGCGTACGCGCGTGCGCGCATGCATACCCACACCCCTGCCAAAAAGGTGTCGTTTGGGGCAAAGACGGGACCCGGAGAGCCGTTTTCAGGCCCGTCCTGCCCCGACTTTTGCAAGGCCACTGACCGCAAAGCACCAGGACAGTATGGCACCCTATGCATACTCCCTCCCCTACCATCTCCCACGTGTGTGGCGTGGGACTTGTGGCGACACCGAAGCCCTCAAGAGCTGAGTAAGCTAGTTTGTGGCAAGGAAATCGGGTAAAGTGTATGCACCGAAAACCAAGCAAGGCGCAAAATAATCATGACCATATACAGCAATATGATGCATCAGGGCAAACTGCAGGGTCCCCGCCACATGCACGCACACAAACAAACGCACTGACAAACACCAGCGCGCGCGCATGCGCGCATGCATACCCACCCACATGCCAAAAAGGTGCCGTTTGGGGCAAAGACGGGACCCAGAGAGCCGTTTTCAGGCCCGTCCTGCCCCGACTTTGGCACGGCCACAGACCGCAAGGCACCTGGAAAGTATGGCACCCTATGCATACTCCCTCCCCGACCATCTCCCACGTGTGTGGCGCCGGACATGTGGCGACACCGAAGCCTTCAAGAGCTGAGATAGCTAGTTTGTGGCAAGGAAATCGGGTACAGTGTACACACCGAAAACCAAGCAGGGCGCCCAATAATCATGACCATATACAGCAATATGATGCACCAGGGCAAACTGCAGGGTCCCCGCCACATGCGCGCACACAAACAAACACACTGACAAACACCAGCGCGTGCGTGCGTGTGTGCATGCATACCCATCCCCCTGCCAAAGAGGAGCCGTTTGGGGCAAAGACGGGACCCGGAGAGCCGACTTCGGGCCCGTCCTGCCCCGACTTTTGCACGGCCACAGACCGCGAGGCACCTGGAAAGTATGGCACCTTATGCATACTCCGTCCCCACCATCTCCCACGTGTGTGGCGCCGGACTTGTGGCGACACCGAAGCCCTCAAGAGCTGAGAAAGCTAGTTTTTGGCAAGGAAATCAGGTACAGTGTACGCACCGAAAACCAAGCAGGGCGACCAATAATCATGACCATATACAGCAATATGATGCACCAGGGCAAACTGCAGGGTCCCCGCCACATGCACGAACCCAAACAAACGCACTGACAAACACCAGCGCGCGCACACGTGCGCGCATGCATACCCACCCCCCTGCCAAAAAAGTGCCGTTTGGGGCAAAGATGGGACCCGGAGAGCCGTTTTCGGGCCCGTCCTGCCCCGACTTTTGCACGGCCACAGACCGCGAGGCACCTGGAAAGTATGGCACCTTATGCATACTCCGTCCCCTACCATCTCCCACGTGTGTGGCGCCGGACTTGTGGCGACACCGAAGCCCTCAAGAGCTGAGAAAGCTAGTTTGTGGCAAGGAAATCGGGTACAGTGTACGCACCGAAAACCAAGCAGGGCGCCCAATAATCATGACCATATACAGCAATATGATGCACCAGGGCAAACTGCAGGGTTCCCTCCACATGTGCACACACTAGACTCTGTTTTACACCTTAATATATCAGGCATTTATTCCCAGGTACACATTGTTAATTACATGTACACAGAGAGAGAGAGAGAGAGAGAGAGAGAGAGAGAAGAGAGGAGATTTTCTGTTCTAGTTGTAGTGGTGGGGGAGGGATTCAAATTGTGAAGCACTCTAGATAAACGTGGCAGTAGTACTGAAATAACAACCAATCAGAAAAGCCCACTACCAACACATAACTGCTGCTGCATATAAAAGATTTTTCGTGTTTTCTTTACTGAGCACACTGAGGGAGGGAGGGAGGGCATAGTGATCTGCAGCACACTGAGGGAGGGAGGGAGGGCACAGTGATCTGCAGCACACTGAGGGAGGGAGGGAGGGCACAGTGACCTGCAGCACACAGAGGGAGGGAGGGAGGGCACAGTGATCTGCAGCACACTGAGGGAGGGAGGAAGGGCACAGAAACCTGCAGCACACTGAGGGAAGGAGGGAGGGCACAGTGATCTGCAGCACATTGAGGGAGGGAGGGCACAGAAACCTGCAGCACACTGAGGGAAGGAGGGAGGGCACAGTGATCTGCAGCAGATTGAGGGAGGAAGGGAGGGAGGGCACAGTGACCTGCAACACACTGAGGGAGAGAGGGAGGGCAGAGAGAGAGAGAGGGATCAGCAGCACACTGCACTGATACTTCAAGTGCTCTACAAATTCTGACCCCAGGGATGGGGTGGGGGGAAGACTGACTTATCTCAGTGACACTCCTGTGTTGGCTTGCCAGTCATGTGCTGTCTTGTGTCCAGTGCCATGGGAACAGTTTTTTGTTGATTTTCACGCATTTTAATGTATGAAAAATACACTGTGCACTAGTTTTTTTGGATTGAAGACATAGAGCAATACCAGGTAGTCACGAGAAAGTTGGAAATGGTCATCAAAATGAGGATTGCTTGTGTTCTTACAGCGTTGACCCTGCCAATGCATATTGGGGTTGGGAAGCTAGCAGAGAACAAAGGACTGAGGGGGTAGAGTGTTTGCTGAAAAAATTGAAACAAATTAAAACCAACCACATTTGTGCAAACTCACACGATTTTGAATCAGGCTAGTTTTTTCACGAAAAGTGGGTTTTTTATGCCTTAGTAGGTGGGATATGATATTTAGAGTCCTAGATAAATACAGAAGGAAAACTGCGTTTTTCTAAAAGGGGTGTGTAGCCTTGTCAGCCAGGTGCTGTCAGCAAGCCAGAGAAGGTGTGGCTTATCTCAGTGACAGACCGATAGACAGGCAGGCAGACAGGCAGGCAGACAGACCGATAGACAGGCAGGCGGGACAGACAGGCAGACAGGCAGACAGACCGATAGACAGCAGGCAGACAGGCAGGCAGGCAGACAGGCAGACAGACAGCAGACAGGCAGGCAGGCAGACAGGCAGACAGGCAGACAGGCAGGCAGCAGCAGGCAGACAGGCAGACAGGACAGGCGGGACAGGCAGACAGGCAGGCAGGCAGACAGGCAGCAGGCAGGACAGGCAGACAGGCAGACAGGCAGGCAGGCAGACAGGCAGGCAGACAGGCAGACAGGACAGACAGGCAGACAGGCAGACAGACAGGCAGACAGACAGACAGACAGGCAGACAGACAGGCAGACAGGCAGACAGGCAGACAGGCAGGCAGGCAGGCAGGCAGGCAGGCAGACAGGCAGGCAGGCAGACAGGCAGGCAAACAGGCAGGCAGTATTGTTTTTGCAAGTCCTTTTCACCTTGTGACATGCCCGTACCATTTAAGTTTACCTTCTTTGCATTGATAGAAGTTTTTTTAGGGACCAATGTTTTGCTGCATTCTGTTATGCATGTCTTCATTAGGGTCTCTGTAGGGGATGCCAAGGAGTCTCGGAAGCATCTCAGTAAAATATCTGAGTAAAATACTTTTTCATCTTTCCAGATGGTGTTCAGTTTTGACAGTGCTGTTATTGTCTGTGCAAACCTGCATAGTACCTCTGGCTTGGACCCCTTGTCTGATACAACTGCTCTCAAGTACTTTTGAACCATTTCCAGCTTCTGGTCATTGGCCCTGATATCAGTGCTGATGCCCTTGGCGTTATTGGTCATCAGTTTGGTCTTCTCTGCATTGATTTCCATGCCGTATGTTTTAGAAGTCTTGTTCCGGTGTTTTGTTAGGCTGGCAAGTTCTTGCTCTGATCCTGCTAGCTTGTCAATGTCATCTGCAAAGCGGAGGTTTGCGATCCTTCTGCTACCAATACTGACTGATCCTTTATGGTGTTCCAGTGCATCAGCCATGATTTTTTCAAGGAAGATGTTGAAAAGAGTGGGTAAGAGTAGACAGCCCTGCCTTACTCCAACTGTTGTTCGAAACCACTCTCCAATGTTGCTGTTGTAGTGCACTGCACTGGTGGCCTTGTTGTATAGCTGTTTGATGACTCTGATCAGGTTTACATTGATGCTGTACAAATTCATTGTTGCCCACAAAGCTGCATGCCACACCCTGTCGAATGCCTTCTTAAAGTCAGTAAATACGTGGTAGAAGTCTTGTAGGTGTTGAAGGTACTGCTCACAGAGTATTCTGAGGTTGAATATATGTTCAGTTGTGCTACGCCCTGCTCTGAAACCTGCTTTTTCCTCAGCAATGATGTTCTCTGCTTGTGGTTTCAGTCTGTTCAGTGTAATCTTCAACATGACCTTGCTTGAGTGGCATATGAGGCTGATTGTGCGGTAATTCAGGCACTGCTGGAGATTTATTTTCTTGGGAAGCGTGATGATAAGTGATTGTGTCCATGATGTTGGCCATTTTCCTGTCTGCCAGATCTTGTTGCAGATTTTTAATAAGACATTGATCAT
>CM060334.1:48184529-48199529 GCA_030674155.1 Stramonita haemastoma
GACTGACTTGAATGAAAGTGGCCTCCTCCTATAAGAGACAGACTGACTTGAATGAAAGTGGCTCCTCCTAAGAACAGACTGACTGAATGAAAGGCCTCTAACTAAGAGGTAAGGGAAAGGTAAAGGTGTCCCATAACCTGTGTGGTCGTAGGGAAGCAAGGCGTCAAAGACATCAGCTTCTCTAGGGGCCAGCATGTTCAGGGCAGCGCTCATCTCCTCTCTTCCTCTCCAGAGACAGTTTATCAGTTCAGGCCTTATCCTCGGGAAACACATCGATTTAAATGAAAATACTATCCTCCAATCAGAGACAGACAGATTTAAATGAAAATACTATCCTCCAATCAGAGACAGACAGACTTAAATGAAAGTGCTATCCTCCAATCAGAGACAGACAGACTTAAATGAAAGTGCTATCCTCCAATCAGAGACAGACAGATTAAATGAAAGTGCTATCCTCCAATCAGAGACAGACAGACTTAAATGAAAGTGCTATCCTCCAATCAGAGACAGACAGACTTAAATGAAAGTGCTATCCTCCAATCAGAGACAGTTTCTCTCATCCAGGCCTTTACCTTGAGGAACAGATCGACTTGAATGAAAGTGCTCTCCGCCAATTTCTGATTACAGACTGGATTGGAGGTGGGCACCTTTCAGAGACTCGATCGGCCTTGATGTGGCTGTGCTGTGGCCTGTTGCTGCCCGAGGAGGAAGACAGACCAGCCTGCAGAACCCCCTCCACCACTGTACCCCTCCTCTTCCCATGTCCACCACTGCACCCCTCCTCTTCCCCTGACCACCACGTTTATCTAGAGAATGACTGGATTTTGGATTGGTAGGTTAATTGATTGACTGCCCTCTTCTTTATCTTATTCGTTCATCTTATTCTTTCATGTCGAGGATAATGGGATAAGCACTCATGTGCTTTTTTTTCATCCAGTCCCCGTATGTATGCAGTTGTGTAAATATTGTCATCTGTTCCCATCGGCACACTATGGCCTACTCTTACGAAAAGCGGAACAGGATTTAACGTGTGCGCAAGATGTTCTGCGTGCGTTCGCACACAGGGGCCTCGGTTTATAGTATCTCCGAAGGACTTGTGGGGAGAGTGGAGTCAGCACTGATGTTAACTCCAGGAGAAAAATCTCCTCAACCTCCTCCAGGCTGAAGCACTGAAGCCCTTATTAGGAGAGAAAATTACGTGTCAGAAAGAGGTCAAGAGAAAAGGAAGGAAAGAGAGAAAGAAGAAAGAGAGAGAGAGAGAGAGAGAGAGAGAGAGAGAGAGAGAGAGAGAGAGAGAGAGAGGAGAGAGACGAGAGAAGAAGACAGACAGACAGACAGACAGACAGACAGACAGACAGACAGACAGACAGACAGACAGACAGACAGAGACAGAGACAGACAGACAGACAGACAGAGAGAGAGAGAGAAGACATGCTGTAATAAACACAATGTCATTGATGACACTAATATAATGATGCTCAGGTAGATAATTTCAATTTCCAATTACTTCATTTCCTGTCAACTCTTTAGGAATACAGAGGATTTTGACAATATCAAGAAACAAAAACCATCACTGAAAAACATACATGCACAATGTAACGAGATATTTGAACACAATGCCAGAAAACTGTTTTTTCTGTCGATATACTTCAAACTTTTTGAACAATAATGATGTGCGTATTATTTCCATAGTATCAATCATTTCAACAACACGGAGCATTACTTTCTTTTTAGTTGAAGAAAAGAGTTTTTCATAGCCAAAGTGTCTAGGTGTTTAGCGTAATATTTTGGTAAACATTTTTATTTTGCCAGTTTCATTAAACTTTGGACAAATGAAACGGTAATGAAATTTGCCACCAACAGTGCATTTTGCAAGCATCTTTCATCGTTGGAACTTCCTCAAAACAGTGGATATTGATAAGCAGATTGTTGTTAACTGTGAGCATAAGAAGCACACGAGGGGGTGCCTGGGGAATGTTAGAAGAAATAACATCCCAATCTTCTAAAATTACGAGCTAGAAATTCCCTCTTTTTCTTCCCGCTTTGGTTGAATTTTTTTTTCTCTCATCCTATCCTCCTCGTCTATTTTTTGCGTTCATGGTCTATTTCCTGCCTTTTTTGAAAAAAAAAATAGCGATCGAACTTAGGTGCACTTGGCCTGACTTGGCAGATATAGAACGGCAGCACAATGCAATTTTACTCCTATAACAAAATCGTTGTTGCTGTCTGAGTATATCTGACGACCCAGGTTCGAACCCTGTTCTAGGGGATATTTTCCCCTGGAGTATCAGTGCAGACTCCACTCTCCCCCAAAGTCCCTCGGATGAAGCTATAAACAGAGGCCCCATGTGCGAACACACGCAGAACATCTTGTTCACAAGTTAAACCCTGTTCCGCTTTTCGAAAGAGTAAGTCATTGTATGCCAGTGGAAACAGATGACAAAATTTGCAAAACTGCATACACACGGGGACTGGATGTAAAAAACCCACATGAGCGTTTATTCCATTATCCTTGATATACGAAAAGAAAAGAAAGAAGAAGATTGCAAAGAAAAAGAATACAAAGAGAAACGCAAAGAAGCAGAATGCAAAGAACAGTACAAAGAAGAATAATGCAAAGAAGCATGAAAAGAAGACGAATGCAAAGATGAAGAATGCAAAGAAGAAGAATTCAAGGAAGAAGAAGAAACCCTACGCCATGTCGTAGTGGTTAGTGCCTTGGATTTAGGACTAGAAGGTCGCGGGTTTGAATCCCATAAGAGTCATAGGCATTTTTCTGACTCCAGTGGTGTGCTACCCAGAGTCTGATCACTTACAGTTATTGTATAATATGTGCTGATATCAGTTTTGTGTATAGTTTTTTTCTTATTTCGAGGATAATGGAATACGCATTCATGTACTTTTTTTTATATCCAGTCCCCGTGTGTTTTTGTAAATGTTTCATCAATCCCCACCGGAACACAAAGGGAAACATTTTTTAACTTGTGAGTGCGATAATTTGCGTAAGTTCGCATGGGGGCGGCTTATAGTATCATCTAAAAAAACACAACTGGGGACGGGGAGGAGAGGGGGGTAGAATCAGCACTGATGTTAACTCCAGGGGGGGAGTCACATTGAAGAGATTTAAACCCCAGTCAGTAGGTCACAAGCGCAATGCACAATGCTCTAACCACCAGGCTATCCCCCCCCCCCCCCCCCCCCCAATGCTACATGCCTGTACACTCGTTTGATTTTAGGGCACAGGGTTGCGATGTTTGTTTACATATCAGTGTATAGTATCAACTTTATATTTAACTTTATCTTCATCTACTTTCAAACTTCACACGATGGTGTCAGAGAACAACATGACTGCTCCCTGCAAACAGGGTGTGCAAAGTACCTAGTGACGTCACAGGAGGTGTGACACATACTGTAGCCCTGGAGAGTGCGTGTGCAAAATACTCATTGACGTTGCAGTAGGCACGACACAAGTCGTGCCCCTAGAGTGCAGAATCCGTTGTCATAGTAGATGTGACACACATCCTATCCCTGGAGACAGGTGTGCAAAATACTGAGTTAATTCGTCCTCACTGTAGATGTGTGAGGATCAAAGAGGGATCGGGGTCTAGAGGTAACCACCTGTCTAGAAAGTGGAAAGTTTGTGTTGGAATGTGTGGTGGTTCGAATCCCGTTTTGGCCCAAAACTTTTCCCCAATCCATTAGATCATGAGTGGTGGTCTGGGTGCTAGTCTTTCGGAATGAGACGATAAGCCGAGAGCCCGTACGTGTTTTACACATCCTTATTTAGCGCAAATAAAAGAACTCACGGCAACAAGAGGGTTGTCCCTGGCAAAAGTCTAGAAAAAAGCCACTCTGATAGGGAAACAAACACAGCTGCAGACAGAAATGTTTTTGTTAAATATGTAGGCGCTGCACTTGTGGCAACTCGCTCTCCCGGGGAGAATTTCACGCAGAGAAATCTGCTGTGACATGAAGTGGTATAGATAAATATTAAATAAATAAATGAATAATATGAGAAAGCAGGCCAGCAGAATTAACGGGCCATTTTCATCATCCACTCCTTTGAAAAATGGAGCTTTTAGCCTCAGTAGGTTTTTAAGGGGTGCCCAGGATGGGATAGCTCAGTGGTCAGAGCACTCGCTTTCCCAAAGCTAAGGTTAAACAGCATGAGCGTGGTTACCAAGTGGATGGGTGACCGTTTGCGCGCGTTGGCTTCAGTACAGTCCCCCAGTTCACCCAGTTATCATTGGGTACCAGGAGATGGGCGCCGCCCTCAATTTGCTGGCCTCTGGAGAAGCTGAGGTCTCTGATGCTTTGCTCCCTACAACCACATAGGTTAAGGGACACCTTTACCTTCTTTCCTTCAATATATGCTTTTAAGGAGATGTTAAAAGTAGTTGCAAGTTTGCTGCTTGAAATGCAATCTCAGTTGGATTTTTTCGCAATCGTTTTAACGGTGAAATAACGATTATGTGTTTGTATTTTGCAGACAGCAACATTTTTTTCTCTGTAAAACAGCTTCACATAATCATTGTAATTACCGTTTCCTTGCGAAAACGCGCAGCAATAGCTATTTATAACCCCCCCCCCCCCCCCCCCCTTTGTTGTGATGCCCGAAGAGGGGGGAGGGTGTTTCAGTATAAGATAGTGTCCTTACTTTCTGGAGATACTGTGATCACTATGAATTCCATCTTTTCTATCCCTATGTTTATTTCTGCCTTGTTCCTTTTCTTTCTGTAATCTCTATTTTCTGCTTTCTTGGTCCATTCTCCTGCTTTTTTTCCCAGAAAATATCAAGACAACATTTTCTGGCAATATTTTCATCCACGCCTGTGTCCCATTTTTATTCTGGCACACTAAGAACTCTGTACTAAGAACTCTATACTAGAACTATACTAAGAACTTTTGTCATTGCCAGTTTTTGGTGCTGAAAAGTTGTCAACGCACTTTGTCACAATTCGGAACTAAAGTCAGAAAGTTGACAAAAATGTATGAGGAGCTTCTAAAATGCTGAAGTAGCGCATTATATTGAACTTACATTGATTAAAGATATGGGGTGGGTTTTTTATATGGGGGGACCTAAGGCAGTTCCTCGCAATTTGCCAGGAACTATGTTGATCCCCCAGAAGCGTTTTTGCAAGGCACTGCAGTAGAACAGCATGTGTTTTATTTCATCTTGCAATAACAAAGCTACTAAGCATCAACAGGTGTACTGGTTTTTAGGGCAGTAGGTAATTCGTTTTTGAGAACAGAAAAAGATAGTGCACTATGTAACAAAATGACATACCATGTCACAATCCAGGACTGAGCTCTGCTGACCTTTTTAAAACGTAATTTCACATTAGGTCTTGCATGTTCCATACTATTATTATAACACAGAACTATAAATCATCAATAGGTGTGCTGACTGTCATAGCATAAGATAAACTGATCAGACGTTTGTCTTCAGTTGGGGAACGGAATAATTCAGTGGTAAGAATACTCACTTTCCCCAAACTAAGATTAAACAGCAATGATCATGGTTACCAAGTGGATGGATGACCGCTTGGGTGCCTTGGTTTTTGTACAATCCCCAGTTCACCCGGCTATAAGTTGGTATCTGCCCTCTTCAAGGTCAGGGAAGGTAAAACAGTGAAAGAGAGGAGATAAGTGTCACCCTCAATATGCTGCCCCTCGAGAAACTGAGATAATTGTCTGACCCCTGGTCCCCAATGACAACATAGGTTATGGGACACCTTTACCTTTTTCCATTTCATGATATTACACCTTGGTGCACTTTGTCACAGCTCTGTAATACCTCACACCTTGCCTGTTAGCATCAAAAGGTGTGCTTTTTGTGACTGCACTAAGTCCTTTTTAAAAATTTTTTTACTCTAGTGGGGATGCTGAAGACTCCTTCACTGCAAACACCATCCCAACATCTAGAAATTCTATGCCTGAAATGTTTCCTTTTCTATTACTCGCTTTGTTTCTTTTTCCCTTTTTTAAAATTATCTTCCATGTCTGTCTTCTGCTTTCCCTGCCAATTTCCTTGACTTTTGTGGGCAAGTGTTAAAGATATTTTCTTCTTTACAAATGCAGTGACATTTTGTCTGATTTGTTTGTTATGGCAATCAGGTAGTGATTATGGAAACACTACGTTGGGCAGAGATATTGATTCTTCAGTGATGTTTGCAATTGTGGCATTTTTCTCATATCTTTTTTTTCTACATTGAAATATTCATAATCTGTATTTATGACTTTTTATTAGTTGGGGATGATAATTGAATAACAATGACAAGCGTTCTTAGCAGAGCCTGTTTTTTGTTTAGCTTTAAGGAATAAAGTAACTAAGATATTTTGTTTTTAATATGCTTTTTTCATGTTCAAATTAACCTTTACCTCGTGGGTAACACGCTATTGGGCAACCAGCCAGCTACTAGCCCTTCCCTACATATGACCCACTTCTGGGTTACAGATCATGCAAATGTGCACAGTGCAGTGTGCAGGGAAAGAGGGGTTTTCTCCCTTAATGTAGGGATAGTGTTAACTGTTTGATATTTGAAAGTTTTACGTGGTGTTGACATTAAACTTGAGATGAATGTCGTTGGTCTTGCTTAAAGTAATACAAAGTGCCAGCCCTGGTGTGGCCTTCAGGATCCATGGGACTATAACCAGCACGAAATAAAGCACAAGAAAATACCTTTATCCCGGAAAGAAGAAGGAACAACCAGTAATATGCTTTGAATTTCGGAAGGTGCTTGCCTCCGACCTAGATTCCAAAATATCACTTTGATGCAATAGGTAACCTTTCTGAAGTACATCCCAGTTTGCAATGAACAAGCTGCTTAGTGTCATCAGATGAATTAATTGTAACAGTAGTGAAAAAGGAGTTAGTTCCCTTATGAAAAAAGAACTGCCAATGCTCTGCTGCCAATTCCTGAAGTGTTTGACTTCATATCCACTAAAGACAAGAACCTGAATAGGCTAGAAAAGAAGATTTCACATTCGTTTTTCCATACTTTTTTTCCTGAGTCAACTTGCTGACAGTCCTAACAACCAGTTGATTATTTGGTACATAGCAATTTTATCACTGCACAGTGTTAGGTACCGACGTGTTGTCACAAGCGTGTCAGTGCACTGTGTCACAATCTGGAACTAAATTTTACAGAAAAACTAAAACTTCACACATAATTACTGTAAGAGAATCTTTCCAAGTGATTAAAGAGCGCATGATATTGAACCTGTATTAATGTTATCTACATTCTCTGTTTTGAAATTAGCGAGGTACCACACTATGTTCCAGTTTGTGACATTATTTATTTATTTATTCTTTTATATCGAGGATAACAGAATAAGCACTCATGTGCTTTTTTTCATCCGGTCCCCGTGTGTATGCCAGTCCTGTAAATATTGTCATCTGTTCCCACCGGCACACAATGGCCTACTCTTACGAAAAGCGAACAGGATTTAACGTGTACGCAAGATGTTTCTGCGTGCGTTCGCACACGGGCCTCGGTTTAAAGTCTCATCCGAAGGACTTTTGTGGGAGAGTGGAGTCAGCACTGATGTTAACTCCAGGAGAAAAATCTCCTCAACCGGACTCGAACCCGGGTCGTCAAATTGCCAGCGCAATGTTCTGACCACTAGGCTATCCGTCCCCCATAACCCATTGAGCCCCTCAGGGGGACAAACATACAATGTCACGATTGCAACAGAGTGTGTAGTTACTCCTGCTGCTATGGTATTCAGCAAATTGAAATAGCATATGGTATATCCCAGGTTGAAACAGCTAAATGACCATATTCATTCCAATTATCTCCCTCCCCCCTTTCAGTCTGTCTATTGCCCTAACCACAGTACGAAAACCACCCTAGCCCATACCTTAAATACGCTTTTAAAGGCTTCTGATGCAGGAAAAATCTCCCTTTGCACCCTTCTTGACTTATCTGCAGCTTTCGACACTATAGATTACTCTATTCTTCTTTCTTGCCTTCAAAGTACGTTTCGTTTTAATGGCACAGCACTCATCTGATTTACTCACAGACTATTTCAGACAGTTATTGTGAGCAAACTTTAATCAAAATCTCTTAGCTTGGAATGTGGGATCCCTCAGGGATCAGTCCTGGGCACTGTTATCTTCCCTCTTTAAACTGAGTTACTTTCAAATACAATAAACTGCCATCAGGTCAATCGTTATTTCTATGCTGATGATGCTCAGCGTGATACCATTGAAAACCGGCCTTATCACTTGACAAATATGTCCTACTGTCTTCAAGCTGTTCAAACACTGGATTATTCAAAATTAGTTTCAGCTAAATGCCAATAAAACTTAAGCAATACTTATCAGGACAAAAGATAAACTTTTCTCCATTTACATAACTTCAACAGAATCTGGCAACATGTAAGTTCCTCTGGCCACCACTGTAAAATATCTAGGAGTTGTTATTGATGACACAGACTCTAGGCAAAAGATGAACACCCAGACTTGACTATCCTGCTACTGTCAATGTGGTATATGAGTGCAATACGCAAGAATCTGTCCCCGTATGTAAACTCAAAGCTTGTTGCATATCTGTTTATGTTATGTTTGGTTACAGTAATTCTTTTTTTTTGTAGACCTACCAACATCGTCCATCCATCCCTTCAATGCATAAAAGAGAATAAACCTAACATCATTGATTTAAGATATCAGTACCAACAGAAACTGGAAAACAAGTGCTCAGCATGGAAACAGTGACTATAGTAAAATAATCATAGAACAATCTAAACTGTAAGGTATATCAAAAACTCTAGAAAACAAATTACAATTTCATGTAAAAGCCAGCAAATCTGATGAATTCTAATCGATAACAAAAGAAGTTGTTGAGATTTCATCAGCATGCAAATGTTCAATAAGAGCATAGACATGTATATCTGGCAGGCAAGCTATGTATTTTTTCCAAGCATAAATTGATTTTCTTTGTTGCTGCCCTACATGCCAAGAAGGCATAAAAAGGCTGTGGATGGATAAATTGATTTTGCAAAGCTCATTTCTGTAATCAATAACAAAAACTCTGACCTAGAATGTCTGGTGATCAAAATGACGGCAAGATCTTCTGGCTACATCACGGTGAGAGATAACAGCAACACAAGTTGTCATTGCCATTTGAAATGGAACATCACTGTCCCACCTGAGACTACAGTATTTCTCCGTTATAAGGAAACTGTGTTCCCTGCACTGGATATCGAAGTACAACCGTCACTTCATGATATACAAGAAAGACACTGGACAACATTCAGAAAAATCAATACGGCTTTGGCAGAGAAAACAAGATAGGGAATCAGACTTTCTCCAAGTGTTTCAAGCGACAAAAATTACCATTCTACTTCAAAATTGCAGCAAAAAGAACAGCTTTAAACTTTTCTTTTCTTTTATCGACTCAGGCTCAGAACCTCAGAAGCTACCCAGTGGCCTATGGAACTGTTCTGTCAGTGACTTTTCCATCCTTTCCCCCCATCTGGCCTGTAACCACAGACAAGAGTGTGAGGATGGACAGGATGAAACAGAGCACTGTCCCTTCAGCAGCCCTGAATGTCAGGGACTGATGGCTGTCTGTAACCGCTGTTATCAGTTTGTACAGCCACAGACTAGAGAGGGAGTGGATGCCCAGGTCTATGGCAACAACTACTGTGGTTCATTGGGTGCCAGGCTCAGTTTCCCTAAATGCTCCAATGACTGGCAGGAAAAATTCTTGAAAGTAACCAAGTTACACCCTGACAGGTTTCGAGAGGTTGAAAATGGGTTTTATAGCAATGATCTGTCATTGCCTTCTATGTACAGACATGTGCTGATGAATCAGAAAACTGTTCTTTTTCATTCTTTTGCTGTTGGTTCATTGACACATTTAGGGTCAAAAGAGTGTTTTCGAATCAGGCCTCACCAGTTATACTTCTGGACCTGCAGTGTGACACAAAGTGACACTGAGCTGTCATGTGAATACAGAGTAAACCAGACAGAGGAGCACTCTCCTCATGCACAGACAGTGTCCTTCATTCCCAGACTCTTTCGGCTGCCCTCAGGACAGCATTCCATGGCAGTGTGTGCCAGAGGTCATGTCACCTATGCATTCTTCCTGTGTGGTTCTAACCACTACGTAGACTGTGATCAGCAAGAAACTTCAGCTTGTGATGTTTCTAAGGAAATATCACCATACCATCAAATTCCTTCAGCACAGCACCACATCTTGACATTCCCTGCCTTCACCTGCAGGGATGGATCAACACTGTCATACACACTGGTGTGTGATTCTATGGAAGATTGTCCAGACAAAAGTGATGAGTCTGTCTGTAGATATCCTGTATGTTATAATTCATTTACCTGCAAAAGTAGACAATGTGTTTCTTATGAATATGTCTGTGATCAAATCTCTCATTGTCATGATGAATCAGATGAACAGAATTGTGACCTGTACGCTGAAACCCGGTATCAATATCTTCACATTCCTTTCCCAGCTCTGATCACGTTTGATCCCATCAGTGCCAGATATACATCAGCTCCACTTCATTCTAATGACTCCTGTCCTGACAGCCATTACCGATGTCCCGGTGAGTTCAATGACTGTCTGCCTGTCTACACACGCTGCAATGGCATGTATGACTGTCTGGACCACCAGGATGAAGAAGGATGTGAGGACGTGAGGTGTCCAGGGTTTTTCAGGTGCAGAATGTCCACTATGTGTATTCACAATGACCAGCTGTGTGATGGCTGGGCGCACTGCCCACAGCGTGATGATGAATTAGTCTGTGACCTGACCTGTCCTGTGGACTGTCTCTGTCAAGGTCACGCAGTTCTGTGCTTTCATCCTTTCTCTGCCACACTGTTCCCTCAGCTGCGTTATGTGGATGCCACAGGCTCTGGTATGACGTTATCTGATGTCAATGGTCATCCTCGCCTCTTTTATTTGAGTTTGGCAGAATGCTCACTGACTCTTTTGCCTCAGCTAACATTGTCCAATTTGAGATTTCTGGACCTCCGAGGCAATCAACTTCATCACTTCAATGTGACTTCCCTGCTAAAGCTAGATAATCTCTTCCTGTTTTCCATATCCAACAATCCTCTCACTTCAATCACCATGGATAATAAAGCTGGGCTACAGCAACGCACAATTGTCATCTTGGATCTGTCATATACATCATTAACAGTGTACAATGCTCCTGTGTTTTCTTCCTTCCCTAAACTGCAGACCCTCAACTTGACATCCACTTCCATTCACACAATCAGTCCTGGTGGATTTCAGCAGTTGCAGGAACTGAGAGAACTCCACATGGAAGGCAGCCCTGTTCAAACTTTTCCAACTGACCTGTTCAAAGACCTTCACTACCTTCGCATTATAGTCACAGACAACTACAAACTGTGCTGTGATACCTTTGTTTCCTACGCTGTCAACCTTGAATCTTGCCATGCCCCCCACAGTGACGTCTCTTCCTGCAGGGATTTGCTGCAGTCCTGGACGTACCGTGCATTTCTGTGGCTGATAGCCTGTCTGTCAGTGAGTGGCAATGCCTTCTGTTTCTGTGCACGCTTGTTTGCAGACAGAAGGGGCTCTTCCAAAAGCTTCAGTGTCTTTGTCATTAACCTGACCATAGCTGATTTTCTGATGGGTGTGTACAGCGTTATCATTGGCATTGGTGATGAACATTATCGTGGCATATATCTACATCATGATGACACGTGGAGAAGCAGCATTGCATGTAAGGTGGCTGGCATTTCATCTTTCTTGTCCAGCGAGGTGTCAGCTCTGGTCATCTGGATCATCACACTGGACCGCTTTATAGTTCTGCACTTTCCATTTAGCCCATTACGATTTGACAGAGTGTCAGCAGTGGTGGCATGTCTGTTGACTTGGTTGCTGGGCTGGTGTTTGGTCAGTGTCCCTTTGCTTCCAGCGACATCACACTGGACATTCTATGGTCAGACAGGAATCTGTCTACCACTGCCAGTGACAAGAGAAGATTTCAGTGGAAAGTGGTATTCCTTCTCCGTGCTGATTGTCTTTAACTTTGCCATGTTCCTGTTTATTTCTGCAGGACAGACCCTCATCTATTGGTCTATACAAAACAGTCAGGTGAAAACCAACACAACCAAGGTGTCTCAAGATATTACCATAGCTCGACGACTGATCACTGTTGCGGTCACAGACTTCATGTGCTGGTTTCCCATTGGAGTGTGTGGACTGTTGGCCCTTGCTGGAACAGCAGTCCCTGGAGAAGTGAATGTGGGTCTGGCTATTTTTGTACTGCCCCTGAACTCTGCCTTAAACCCTTTTATCTATACACTTAACTCACTAGCAGAAAAAGCGCAAACAGTCCAGTGAAGCTAAATATCTTAAATGGATGGAATCTCATACTGATCTGATTATTGTCTAACATCCTCATACTTTGCACTGGTCTGTTCTTGGTCTTCACCATACTGGTTCAAAACACAGAACTTAACCTACATTTGTTTACAAGTTTTCAGCGTTCAAATTTTTATGGTAAAAAACTCCTGAAAAAGCAGATCTTCAATCCCCTGTATGTTAGTTTGGAAGAGGAAGTGGGATAAGATTAAGGGTTCACTATACGGATGCCAATGCAGATTCAAAAGGAGCCAGAAAAGTAGGAAAATCTCCAATCCATTATGCAACATTTTTGCTTTGGCTAAAACTGAACCTGTATCCATTTTACATTGTTAGTAGAGCCATTAAAAAGTTGAAGGTGGGGATTTAGGATTTGTATATCTAAACGGAAACTAACCCAGAAATTCTAGCAGTGGTGACAGGACTGCAAACTGAGTTAGAATATGATAAACTCAGAATACTCATGAACCTTAAAGAAAGAAGTGGTAATGGAAAGAGTAGTAAGCAGTTTGATTTTGAAAGGAGCAATGATGGAACTAGTTTTCCGTTCTGCTTACTTTCTTACTTACATCTTGTTAAAGTTTGCAAACTCAATTTCAATTTACCCAGACACTCAATTACTTTCTGTTGCTTTTACCACTCCTTACAAAGATGGAAAAAAATAAACTGACATCTCCAGTTCTCCATCAAGAGTTTGTCATTCCTGGACCACTACTTTCCCGGCAAACTTATTCTTGGTGACTGTAACTTCCCCTTTCACAACCAGTCTCCTCCTGATTTTCCGCGTCTTTCTCTTTCATTGTCAAAATACTTTCTCTCCCAGCTGGTAAACAAAGCAACACAGAGATCAGGACATAGTTTAGACTGGCTCATTGCTGGTGTTTCACATGATCTGGTCACGTCTGTATCCATCAGTGATGAACTGTTCACTCTGCCCTTCTTTACTTACAAGGCAAAGTCTATCAGAATCAGAATCTGAAGGCCAGAGATACCCACGCCCTCTGCTCACTAGCTGCTCAACACCTATCACACTACCCTGACCAAACTGTAGCACTACAACACTGTTCTCAACATCCTCCTTGATGAGCAATAAGCTTGGAATAGCCATCTTTTGCCTTACCAGCCCTGCATGCCAAGGTACACTCCTGATATCTTGATGGCTAAGTGCAAACACCAGCAACTGACATGGCAGTGGCAATCCCCCCCCCCCCAAAAAAAAAGAAAACACCAAAAATCAAAACCAAAAAAACCCAACTGACATCAACATACCACTCTTTCAAAACAAAAAAGGCAAAGCCTTCATTTATTCAGAAAAATCATCACTCTTCTCAAGTTCTTGATGCTGCGTCCACGTCCATGACATCTCTTTTTTCCTCACTTCAACTCGTCTGGGATCTGTGAAGGCAAGCTCTCTGCCAGCTGCCCATAATCAATCTGAAATTCCTTCCATCCTTTCTTCAGTCTTTTCTGACCAAGTCTGCAGCACTCACTTCACACTGGACCAGGCTCCTTTCCGGCCTGTGTTTCCTGATTCCCAATTCTCTGGCACTCCTCTCCTTTTCTCTCATCCAACAAGCACGAAAGAAATCAAGATAATTCTGAAATGAATTACTAGAAAATCACGTGATCTTTATCCCATACCTGATTTTCTTTCCACACAATGCCTACTACAACGTGTATCCACACTATCACAAAAGCAGTAAACTTATCTCTTCAGTCAAGAAATTTTCCTTCAGCTTTCAAAATAGCAAAAGCTACCCCTCCACTGAAATAAAACAGCATCATGTCAACCTTCACATTGTGAAGAATTATAAACCTGTGTGAACATACCTTCTATTTCTAAATCCCTTGAAAAAATTGCTCTCAAACAAGTCAACAACAGCCTTCATTCCAATAGTCTACTCTCCGGATTTCAGTATTCCAATTTTGCCAACAACAACATGGAAATCACCCTCTTTCACACTTTAAGCACACTTCTACTTTCTTCTGTTTCAGAGAAATCTCCGTGCTCACTCTTCTTGATTAATTTTGTCTGCAGGCTTTGACACCATAGACCACCTGGCCCTTATTTCCTGTCTTCAAAAATACGTTTGGTATTAGTGTTATACGTACTGTGTACTAAATTCAAGCAAAGCCTGCCAAACTGAAATGGAAAATCCGGCAATGATCAGTTATGGGTCCTGTTCTTTTTCACTTTCTACTTTGCTCCCCTGTCATATATTATACATCGTCATCAGATCAACCATCACTTTTAGGCCGACAACTGTCTCAGATTCAGAGTAATGGTACTCACGAAAATCTACCTTTTCTCTTAAAAATAAGTCCTACCGTTTTCAAGATGTCCAAAACTGGATGATACAGAACAACTAAGACCTAAATGCAGATAAAACCAAACGCCATGGCTGTAGGGACCAAACATAAATTATCTTATATATATCACAACATTTCAATAGGATAGGTTTGTTCCTCTTTTTACCTCTGTGAAGTGTGTAGGGGCTGTTATTGATAACACGCACTCTATGACAAAATTTATCAACCAAACCTGCAGTCCTGCTACTTCAAAGAACACCGTATTGGCACAGTTGGAAACTACCTGACAACTGATGCAACAAGGAAGCTTGTACCCTCTCTCATTTGTTCAAAT
>CM060334.1:48204529-48269529 GCA_030674155.1 Stramonita haemastoma
GAACGTTTTTTGTGAGATTAGAGTACCTGCAATCACTGTGGTTTCTTCAAAGATTATAGTGATCCATTTAGAATCAAATCTGACTGTCAATACAGACACACAACAGCATTTTCATATGTGTTCAAGTCATCACTTCATACAGACATTTTTGCTTTGTGATCCTGAAGTTCAGTGCAGAAGATGTTAAGGTATTCCATGGATTTGCCCATTCACTCCAATGGCCAATGCTCAGAACAGCAGCGTACTGAACTCAGAGATGGCTAGTGAAGAGAGGCTTCAGCAGACTTACGCCATGTTCAGGTGTCAGGATGAAGTAGGCTCCCTTCAATATTCACTTGTGTGTGATTTCCATCAGCACTGTGTGGATCACAGTGACGAGTCATTCTGTGAACATCCTCACTACTCTGGGTTTCTGTGCTCTAACGGGCAGCATGTCCTGCATGGTCAGCGATGCAATGAGTACTCTGACTGTGTGGATGACTCTGATGAGAAAGACTGTTTTACAGACGATGAGGAGCCATGTTCTTATTGTGCTAAGTTCATTACTGAAAGAAAAATGCCACCCCTCTATGTAAGGCTAGACGGCAGTGGCTATTTCACACGCCATACGATGATAAACAGAGAATCTTGTCCTGACAGTCATTACCTCTGCACCTCTGAACCAATCCACTGTCTTCCTGTCTACACTCTGTGCAATGGATTTTCTGACTGCACTGATAGGGAAGATGAACAGGACTGTGACAGTGTGGTGTGTCCTGGCTTGTACCAGTGTCGAGCTTCCACGGTGTGTCTGCATGGAGATCATCTGTGTGATGGCTGGGGTCAGTGTCCACAGCGGGATGATGAACTGATGTGTGACATGATGACCTGTCCTGAAGGTTGCCTCTGTGAAGGTCACGCTTTCCTGTGTGGTCATCCTTTCCATGCTGAAGCCTTCCCTTCACTGCGATACTTGGATGCCACAGATTCCAGAATGTCACTGAGTGATTTTGCTAAACACGTCTACCTCATTCATCTTACTTTAGTTCAGTGTTCTATCGTCAATGCTTCCCCAGTAAAACTACGTAACTTACAGTACATTGATCTTGGCAACAATGATATTAAAACTATGAACATGACTGTTTTTGTGCAGCTACCAAATTTACAAATTCTCAATTTAAAACACAACCCTCTTAGCGTGGAGAGCAGCAGACTGAAGTGGGTACATTACGCGCTAGTGTCAGTTGACACGTCAAACACTTATTTCAGATGGTTTAGCCGTGACTTAACAATGTATTTCCCTCGTGTAAAATACCTGAATTTATCTTTTACTGGCATTCAAACCATTGAGGATAGGGATTTAAAAGTCAGTCCACAGCTAACTACTCTGGATCTTCATAAGAATCCTATTATTTATTTCCCTTTTGATGTATTAAAGGAAATGAAGTCCTTAAGCAAAATTGTAACCTCAAATTATAGAATGTGCTGCCAAAACATATTTCCTAGTCAGTCAGGTACAGTATGTACAGCCCCCCGTGTTGCATTGCCTTCATGTAGATCACTGACATCCAGTGATGTGTACAGGACTTTCTTTTGGATAATCCTTATGTTTGCTGTGCTAGGTAATGTGCTCTGTTGTGTTGCTACGCTTAAAGTGAAAGATGTATTTGCACAAACTATTATGATACCAGTTGTTCATTTACAGATTGCTCACCTGTGCATGGGAAGTCATGTCAGCATTGCTGTGGTGGCAGACTACCTATTTGAAGGACAATACCTGCAACAGGAACAGACATGGACCAATAGCATCACCTGTAAAATATCTGGTTTTCTTTCTCTGTTGTCAAGTGAAGTGTCAGTCCTGACGGTCTGGTTCCTTGTGTTAGAACACGTCATTCTCTTCTGTTTTTCCCAACGCTCTTGGCTGTTGACCAGGTGTTCAGCTGCAGCAGTGAGTGCAGTGACCTGGTGTGTTGGTGCTGTGGTGTCAGGGATACCATTTCTTCCTGGACTGTCACGCTGGGGCCTCAATGGCCAGTCAGGTCTGTGTCGTCTGGCCTTGTTTGATCGCCACGTGTATAGCTCAGAGCTCAGGTGGTTCACTGTCACTGTTGTTGTCAACTTCATTGTGTCTGTCATGATTCTGTTGGGTCAGTATGCAGTGCATAGACAGCTTCCCAAATACAGATTTCTGGTGGAGCACACAAAGAAACCCTACCATTCCTCAGCTCACCTTACAGGGAAATTGGCAGTCACAGAAACCGTGTGCTGGCTTTCCTTTGGAATCACTACAGTCATGAGTTCACACAATGTTCCTACTTTCATCCAGATTCATGGTGCATTGGTTGTTTTCATGTTGCCATTCAACTCTGCTCTGCACCCACTTCTCACGCTCTGGAGTGTCGCCACACAGCGGCAACAGCTGGAGAAGGAAAACAGACTGATCAAAAGGCTGCAACTATGTCTGGCCCAGCAAGGCAAGAAGTAGAAAGTGAGGAATATCCATCCATGTAGAGTAGCTTGCATAGCTCATTGTAAACTGGGATGCCAAACGGTGTTTTTTTTTATCTGATCACAGAATTACTTCAAAGAATCATTTGGACTATAGACTCCTCTTTCTCTGAAGTTTATATACTAAAAGCTTTAGACGAAAACGGGGACCACACAGCCCAATACCATCTATACCACTGAAAAAAAGTTGGTGCAGAGCCTTGTCACACACTCTCAGGCCCAAGTCAACTACTGATCCTCACCAATTAGCAGAGAATACAAAGCAAAAGCGTCAGAGGCAATAGCTTATTAGACCTGCTCACACAAGGACCCAAATATCATTTCCATGTTCTTGCAGTCAGGAGTTCAGGGCAAAGTGTTCAGAGTCATCTAGATTTATAAGAAAATGCAAGTGGCCAGCTGTCTCATGATCAGCACGATGTGTTGTACCATCACTGACTGTGTTGTGCCATCACTGACTGTGTTGTGCCATCACTGACTGTGTTGTACCATCACTGACTGTGTTGTACCATCACTGACTGTGTTGTGCCATCACTGACTGTGTTGTACCATCACTGTGTTGTGCCATCACTGACTGTGTTGAACCATCACTGTGTTGTGCCATCACTGACTGTGTTGTACCATCACTGTGTTGTGCTATCACTGACTGTGTTGAACCACCACTGTGTTATGCCATCACTGACTGTGTTGTGCCATCACTGTGTTGTGCCATCACTGACTGTGTTGTACCGACTTTTGCAAAGTAACAGATACCATGCACAACGGCGCCAAGAGAGTTCTGAACTGTATGTTTCCCTATCTGTGTGCTTTTTTTCGACAGAATTTTTCCAGAGACAACCCCCTTGTTGCCGTGGGTTCTTTTATGAGCGTAAAATACTGATGTGTAACACATGGGACCTCGGTTTATCGTCTCATCCGAAAGACTAGCGCCAAGACCACCACTCATGGTTTAATGGATGGGGGAAAAGTATTGGGCCCAAACGGGATGTGTGTGTGTGTGTGTGTGTGTGTGTGTGTGTGAGTGTGTTGTTTATTTTTTATGGAGGATAATTGAATAAGCACTATTGTGCTTTTTTCATCCAGTCCCCGTGTGTATGCAATATTGTAAATGTCATCTGTTCCCACCGGCACACGATGGCCTACTCTTATGAAAAGTGGAACAGGATTTAACGTGTGCGCAAGGTGTTCTGCGTGCGTTCGCACACGGGGCCTCGGTTTACAGTCTCATCCGAAGGACTTTTGGGGAAAGTGGAGTCAGCACTGATGTTAACTCCAGGAGAAAAATCTCCTCGACCGGATTCGAACCCGGGTTGTCAAATTGCCAGCGCAATGTTCTCTGTGTGTGTGTGTGTGTGTGTGTGTGTGTGTGTGTGTGTGTGTGTGTGTGTGTGTGTGTGTGTGTGTGTGTGTTAACTAGGAACAACGATACATAGTGTATGTGAACAATGTCTGTGAACAAGGAATAAAGGTGAACAATGTGTGTAAAGCATGAACAATGAAAGTGTAAACAATGTGTGTGTGTGTGTGTGTGTGTGTGTGTGTGTGTGTGTGTGTGTGTGTGTGTGTGTGTGTGTGTGTGTGTGTGTGTGTGTTGATTTTCATGGCAAATAGTTGATAACATTGGTTTTTTTCCCCCTGACTGTGTCAACAAATATGGAAAACTCTCTCTCTCTCTCTCTCTCTCTCTCTCTCTCTCTCTCTCTCTCTCTCTCTCTCTCTCTCTCTTTCTTTCTTTCTTCTTTCTCTTTCTCCATTCCTTCAAAACATATAGAAAAATGAGCACAAACAAGAAATCAATGTTGAATATATATATATATATATATATATATATATATATATATATATATATATATATATATATATATATATATACAAACTCTTTAATATCTCAGGAGAAATTCATGTGGGCCACATACATGTAAGCATAACCCAAATCAATCAAAAAGTCAACAAACTAACGCACATCACTATCACACACCCAGGCGACCACACCCATACCTTCTAAATTTTCATTCACTTAAAAGCATGCAAGCATGGGTGCATGTGTATATGTGTGTGTGTGTGTGTGTGTGTGTGCACACACGCGCACACACACACACACACACACACACACACACCACACACACAGAGAAACATACAGAGGGGTGGGATAGAATTGCACTTGTGATCTGTTGACCCGGGTTCGCATCCTGTTCAAGAAAAAATGACCCCTTAAACACCAGTGCTGACTCTACTTCCCCCCCCAACAGTCCTATAAACCAAGGTTGCACACAAGCTAAAACTTGTTCTGCTTTTTGGAAGAGTATGCCATTGTGTGCTAGTGGGAATGGATTACAAAATTTCAAAAGTGCATGTACACAGAGACTGGATGTAAAAAAGAACACGATTGCTCATTCCATTATCCTCTGAATAAAGGATTCAATGAATAAAAATAAATACACACACACACACACACACACACACACACACACAGCCTGCGCATGCACACATACACCTGAGATATCATGACATGTTTTACCATAAACTCCACAATATAGTACATTATGAATTTTTAAAAAATCAAAAAAAATCAAGTCAGGTAAAAGTCTAGTCAAAGACACTTTCATCACCCCATAAAAGGCAATTACAATACTGACAGGCATATTAATAGCAAAAATAATCTTGAAAAGACTTAAAAAGCTACATTTTGTATTTGTTTAAACATTTCCAAGATAACTCTAAATAAGAATATCACACACACACACACACACACACACACACACACACACACACACACACACACACACACACACAAACACACAGAAAGTTCATATCCCAAAGAACAGGCATTCAGTGAATGTAATTTGAGTGCTAAGACTAAGAGATGGGACTGGGTGGTATTGAAGGCAGAAGAAATGTCAATATTGAATATGCAAACAAAAGAGTCAGTGTTTTCCAGAAGAAAGTAGATATTGTGCAACAAGGTGGAGAGCAGCATCATTTGTGCTCCTGTTTGTTTTACATGCAAACTGGAAAGGATCTAGGTCAGAGGAAGTGCACAGAAGAATGAGTTTTAGGATAATACTTTCAAAACATTTCATAACTATTGGGGTGAGAGCAAAAAATGAGTTATCATTTGGGTGGTTGTTTTGGGGAATAGGACAAATGATGGATTTCTTCCAGAGCCTGGGTACACATCACGTTTTTAAAGATAGAGAGAATATGTGACGCTCCACCACATAAGGAGTTGCATTGCACCAGAGGTCAGTTTTTAGTTATTAACGTTATTAATCTGCAAAAGAAAGGCTATACAATACAAAAAACAGATTGAAAATCGGACAATTCTATCAAAAGTTATTACAAATTAAAAGGATAGACTGCAGGAAATGTCAAAATGAGAAATTGACAAGTTTAGTATCCTAATAGGTAGCCAGAATGAGGGCTTTGGTATTTTTGAAATACATTTAAAGGCCAAATGAAACAAAATTATGCCTTGATATTTCATTATGTGGTAGAATAGAGGCTATAGTTTTATAATCAATCAAAATCTTAAAATCGACAACTTGACCCCCACCTGCCTTTAATGCCTGCTAGCGGAAAACTAGGTCAGGTGCTAAGCGACTCATTTCATGGTGGAGCATCACAAATGATGGATTTCTTCCAGAGCCTGGGTACACATCACGTTTTTGAAGATAGAGAGAATATATAGAACACTAAAAAAAAAATTTTTTAATTTAAAAAATCAAAATTTGATTTAATTTGATTTGATTTGAAATACATGGCACAACTGCTCAGCATACGCCTTCAACAATCGTCCACCAACACCCTCCACACCCTCAGCTTTCTTCACATGCAATCTTTCATACACAAATTTAACACATTTAGCATCAACAGCAACATTATTAGCCCACCGATTAGTATCACATATTTGCTTTTGTAGATTAGACATAACACATTTGAGCTCAAGTCCAAGACCTTCCTGCTCAAAGCGGCAACAGAAAGAATACAGCTCATCTGAAAAGATTTGTTGGTACATGGTCCTCTGTTGCTATTGCCTGAGCTGAAAGGAGTCCCCTAGCCTGCCCTGGAAATCCTTGTAACTCTCTCTATGCATCTGCCATGTCACCCATTTGAAAGGACAGTGTGGGAAAGACAGCTGTGAGGTGAGACGCAAGCAAACCCCACCAGCTTTCTCCTTTTCGCCAACAGCCACTGGGGGGGTTTGTGGCGGAGTTTTCCTGATAACATCTATCCCACTGAGTCCTTGGCTCTGTGGTCTTGTCAAGAGATGCAGAAAAGCCTTCTGAGCAATTTCCTTTCAAAGGCATAAGTGTTTTATGTCCAGCTCTGCAGTCAAAGTCCACTTTTCCCACCCATAGGAAAACAAGATGGAGTCAGCTCAGAACCAGCTTCTTTTAGTTGGATGTTGTTTTCTCTTCTACATCTGGCAGCTTTGCCATGGCTGAGGTTTCAACAGCAAGCTTAATCTTGGCTTCAACTGAAGAACCCGGAAATGAGCTTTGAAACACTCGACACAGTGGCATGAATCATCCCTGGCAACCTGCTACCTTAGGACGGAGATTTTATCTATAAAAAAAAATCCCAAACCAGCAACAACCCTTATGTACATGACATCCATTTTCTAAGGTAAAATTGAAGATAAAAAAATTCTTTAAAAATCCAACAAATAATATGATAAAAAATGTCATAAATCCAACAACAACAGCAACAGCCACTCCCTGATATAAGGATAAGTATAGGTAAAATCATAATTACAGGACCAGGAACTTTTAAACAACAACCCTAATACTTACAGGTACATAGAGCATCTGAGGTACAATGTTACAGAAATAACAACACCTCCAAAAATATCAAAACAACACATTCTAAATCCAGACAGGACAGTAAAACTGAAATGAGATGATGTTGACTGTGTGGTCCCAGTCTTCCCAATGAACCAATAGAACAGAATGGTGCACCCTGTGTTTCAGTGCTATCACACAGCAAAAGCCAAGACAAGAATGAAAATAATGAACCATTGTTTGTCAGCACTGCCCTAAGTACATCCCAACTGAGTGCACATTGGCTGAGTACATCTCAGCTAAGTACATCCCAGCTGAGTACATTCCAACTGAGTACATCCCAGCTAGGTACATTCCAACTGAGTACATCCCAGCTAAGTACATCCCAGCTGAGTACATTCTGCCTGAGTACAACCCAGCTAAGTACATCCCAGCTGAGTACATTCTGCCTGAGTACAACCCAGCTGAGTACATCCCAGCTGAGTACATCCCAGCTGAGTACATCCCAGCTGAGTACATCCCAGCTGAGTACATCCCAGCTGAGTACATCCCAGCTGAGTACATCCCAGCTGAGTACATCCCAGCTGAGTACATCCCAGCTGAGTACATCACATCACAGTTGTCTTCCTTTGTTTCCACTGCAGCTTAAATGGCTTTGGTCAGTGCCTGGTTATTTTTGTGAAATCAAATTTAAAAAAAGAGAAATACAACTAACTGTATATTGGCTGTACATACACACACACACACACACACACACACACACACACACCACACACACACACACACGTGTTCCCCAGAATGCTCGCATGCACCCCCCCCCCCCCCCCCTCACACACACACACACACACACACACACACACACACACACACACACACACACACACACAGGGAGAGACAGTGTGTCCGACAGCCAGGAGTCAGCCATTCCTCAGATGCCTTCATAGTCCTGTCTGCCTGAAGATGCCCCGCATGTGACAGTGAACACCACTCCATCCTGCACACCAACACCAGTATACAGCTATAAACCACACACCAACACCAGTATACAGCTATAAACCACACACCAACACCAGTATACAGCTATAAACCACACACCAACACCAGTATACAGCTATAAACCACACACCAACACCAGTATACAGCTATAAACCACACACCAACACCAGTATACAGCTATAAACACACACCAACACCATATACAGCTATAAACCACACACAAACACCAGTATACAGCTATAAACCACACACCAACACCAGTATACAGCTATAAACCACACACAAACACCAGTATACAGCTATAAACCACACACCAACACCAGTATACAGCTATAAACCACACACCAATAATCCAATCCAATCCTGTTTATAACACACCAACAACAATCAGTGTAAACCATACACAACAATCAGTGTAAAACACACACAACAATCAGTGTAAACCACACACAACAATCAGTGTAAACCACACACAACAATCAGTGTAAATCACACACAACAATCAGTGTAAACCACACACAACAATCAGTGTAAACCACACACAACAATCAGTGTAAATCACACACAATGACCACTCAGTGAATTTACCTACTATAGTGGATATTTGGGGTGTGATAATTTCTGTGAGGGATGAAACAACATCTTTGAAGCTCAAGGGTATCAGTGATGAACAATGTCCCCTATCACATAAAATGTCGCATATCACATATAATGTCACATATCACAAATAATGTCTCACATCACAGATAATATTCCACATCACAGATAATGTCCCACATCACAGGTAATGTCCCCCATCACAGATAATGTCCCACATCACAGATAATTCACATCACAGATAATTCACATCACAGATAATGTCCCACATCACAGGTAATGTCCCCCATCACAGATAATGTCCCACATCACAGATAATTCACATCACAGATAATTCACATCACAGGTAATGTCCCACATCAAAGATAATGTTCCACATCACAGATAATGTTCCACATCACAGATAATGTTCCACATCACAGATAATTCACATCACAGGTAATTCACATCACAGGTAATGTCCCACATCACAGATAATGTTCCACATCACAGATAATGTTCCACATCACAGATAATACTCCACATCACAGATAATACTCCACATCACAGGTAATGTTCCATGTCACAGATAACGTTCCACGTCACAGATAATGTTCCACATCACAGATAATGGTCCACATCACAGATAATGTTCCATGTCACAGATAATGTTCCACATCACAGATAATGTTCCATGTCACAGATAATGTTCCACATGACAGATAATGTCCACGTGACAGATAATGTTCCACATCACAGTAATGTCACATCACAGGTAATACTCCACACCACAGATAATGTTCCATGTCCCTCACCTTGATGTAGCCTGGCAGTTGTGACCAGAAGCTGTGATGAGGCAGAACACCCTCACCAGGTCCCCCCCTCACCACCCTCACCACACTGCCCACTGTAAAGTACAGGACTGCTGACCCCGCAAAACTGCACACACACAATATGCAACAATGTAATAATGTAATTACTATCACTGTCAGTGTCACAGCAAAACTGAACACACACACATGTAACAATGTAATTATAATCACTGTCCCTGCAAATCTGCACACACACACACACACACACACACACACACACACACACACACACACACACACACACACACACAACACACAAAATGTAACAATGTAATTATAATCACTGTCACAGCAAAACTGCACACACACACAACATGTAACAATGTAATCATAATCACTGTCACAGCAAAACTGCACACACATACACAACATGTAACAACGTAATCATAATCACTGTCACAGCAAAGCTGAACACACACACACACACACACACACACACACCACACCCACACCACTATGTAACAATGTAATTATAATCACTGTCACAGCAAAACTGCACACACACACACCATGTAACAATGTCATTATAATTACTGTCACAACAAAACTGCGCACACACACACAAACAACATGTAACAATGTATTTATAATCACTGTCCCCCAAAACTGCACACACACACACACACACACACACACACACACACACACACACACACACACCACACACACAACATGTAACAATAATTATAATCACTGTCACAGCAAAACTGCACACACAAACACACACACACACACACACACACACACACACACACACACACACACACCACACACACACACAACATGTAACAATGTAATTATAATCACTGTTACAGCAAAACTGCACACACACACACACACACACACACACACACACACACACACACACACACACACACACACACACACACACACACACACATACACAACATGTATGTGAAGCAAATCCAACAACAGCAAAAGACACAGCACTCACTGTACTCACACGAACAAAGAACACAGCACTCACTGTTTTTATAAACAAAAACACAGCACTAACTGTAGTACAGTACTCACACGAACAAAGAACACAACACTCACTGTACTTATAAACAAGAACGCAGCACTCACTGTACTCACATGAATAAAGAACACAGCACTCACTGTACTCACATGAAGAAAGAACACAGCACTCACTGCACTCACATGAACAAAAAACACAGCACTCACTGTACTCACATGCACAAGACCTGAGCACTCACTGTGCATACTCACACGAGCAGGAGAACCGAGCCGACACTGAGCTGAATCCCCCTGACACCTGCACTGATCACAGGGCAGGCTCCAGCAAACTCAAAGGTCAGCTGATACTGCAACACACACACACACACACACACACACACACACACACACACACACACACACACACACACACACACACATACACACATACACACATACACACACATGACAAAATTGACAAGACTGCATACACACGGGTACTGGATGAAAAAAAGCGCATGAGTGCGTATTCCATTATCGTTGATATAAAAGAATAAAATAAAATAAAATAAAAATAAAAACACACATACATGCACACGCACACACACACACACACACACACACACACACACACAACACACACACACACACCACATGCCAAATAGAGAATCAAAAACAAAGTAAGAAGCGGACATGGTGACGAAAAATAGTAAGTACAGCCAACACTACACAATCCTAAACTAAGCAGGCTGCTGCACATGCCTGCCACCCCACATCACACACACACACTGCAATGAGACAGCACAGTGAGGAGATTTTGCCTAGACTTCAACCTTTCCCAACGAATAAACAGGTCTGTAATAAGCAATGCAATGCAATACAATAATGTTGCTTAGAGCCCCGCTGACTGCACAGGCCATATCGGGGCTGTCAGCTCATCGCATTTTAAAACTCATATTAAAAGTGTGCAACTATATACAGATTAAACGGGGTATAAAACCAACTCAACTGTCCTTGCTTGTATTGACGCCCTGGTCAACCATAAGGGTCAGCCCAGGATGGCCACCACGTTGTGGGAAAACCCACATCGATCACACATAAAATGAGATAAATGTGGAAGAAAAATAGTAAGTACAGCCAACTGTAATAAGCAAGAATAAAAAGACCATTCAACTCTAAAAGTCAAATATCAAGATTACAAGCCTGACCTTATCCACGTAAAAAAACAAATCAAGTTCTGAATACAATCAGCATCAATTCCCATCACTGGCACAAACATGACTACTCTCAATACTATATCTAGAAGAGTGATAGGATGCAAACATCCAATCTAGTTGTTATTTTTCAATAACTCTGCAAATGGTAAAAATGGATTCAAGTTTACTTCTTTACAACAAGAGAAGCTGGACTGAATACACTTGGTAAAGAGGTGAAGAATATTGCACACATCATAAAGCACTGAAAAGTTGGAAATGGAAATCTGTGCATGCTCTCTTTAACGCAGGAAACGAGAACTCTCATGCCAGCAGTGAGTGCTGTGATCAGCTCTTGACATGCTCAAGTTCCTACATCTAAAGAGCGGAAATGAGAGAAAAATTATAACGAGCAACATTGTAGGCATTCTTGGTAGTGTGAGATTGCATGCATTCAAAACTGCTTATCCTGTGAAGTTATCAGGAAATACTATTCATTCAGAACTGCTTATCTGTGAGTTATCAGGAACTACTATTCCATTCAGAACTGCTTATCCTGTGAGTTATCAGGAAACTACTATTCCATTCAGAACTGCTTATCCTGTGAGTTATCAGGAAACTACTATTCCATTCAGAACTGCTTATCCTGTGAGTTATCAGGAAACTACTATTCCATTCAGAACTGCTTATCCTGTGAGTTATCAGGAAACTACTATTCCATTAGAACTGCTTATCCTGTGAGTTATCAGGAAACTACTATTCCATTCAGAACTGCTTATCTTGTGAGTTATCAGGAAACTGCTATTACATTCAGAACTGCTTATCCACTGAGCTATCAGGAAACTACTATTACATTCAGAACTGCTTATCTTGTGAGTTATCAGGAAACTACTATTCCATTCAGAACTGCTTATCTTGTGAGTTATCAGGAAACTGCTCTTACATTCAGAACTGCTTATCCACTGAGCTATCAGGAAACTACTATTACATTCAGAACTGCTTATCCTGTGAGTTATCAGGAAACTGCTCTTACATTCAGAACTGCTTACAAATCCACTGAGCTATCAGGAAGCCACTACTCCATTCAGAACTGCTTACAAATCCACTGTGCGCTGTCCTGTCCGGCAGCTCTTACTCACAGTGCAGCGATCGTCTTGCTGTGTGAAGTGGATGGTGGGGGGGCGGGGCACGGGGAGGATGTCCTGTGTCCCCTCTTCATCCCACGCTGTGTCAGGACTGCAGAGGAAGGTCAGGTCAGTGTGCAGAGAGCAGGTGCTGTGGTCTGGGGGCGTGTAGTTCCCCCCTGCCTCGTACCGCATGCTGAAGCCCTGGCCTGGCACCACTGCTGTACTTCACAGAGACAAAGAGCACACACGCATGCATGCCACATGTGCGCACACCCTCACACACACACACATATATACACACACACATGCATGTACACATACACATACACACACACACACACACACACACACACACACACACACACACACACACACACACACACACACACATACAAAAGAAAAAAAGAAAGAAAGAAAAAAAGAAAGAAAGAAAGAAAGAAATAGAAAGAAAGAGAGAAAGAGAAAGAAAGAAAGAAAGAGAAGAAAGAAAGAAAGAAAGAAAGAAAGAAAGAGAAGAAAGAAAGAAAGCTGTTGTTAGTGAATTCCAGCTTCGCTGAAGGCTTTGGCTGGTAAAAAAAACAACAACCACCAAACACAAACAACAGAAAGAAACAGCAACGACCAAAAGTCATCACATCAGCGCTTAGCCAATCAGAGGTATTGATGGAAAACTTTGACAGAAGTAGCGCTTAATCTTAGAGATTATACAAACGACAGCTTTGATGCTGCACTGTTCATTAAAATATGCGCTGCGTGGGGTTTTTGGTGTCTGTTAAGGCGCATTGCTTACATTCTTTTGCGGCAACGCTGAAAAAAAATGCAGGAATCTCGCAAGGGTGCATCCTAGAATCAGCACTGTAACATATATATATATATATATGCCTTTTTTTTAATAAATCTTTTGTAGTTACACAGTTACTTATAGTGTGAATTCAATTACTTCACTGTATTATGGTTATAGTTGTTAGAAAGTTTCTTTTTTTTTTTTTTTTTTTAAATTGTTTGCCTTTTGTGTCTAATATCACTTATTGTGAATAGATGTTAAATTAAAGAACAACAACAACAACTGTAACAGTATTCATGATGAATCCAACCAGGATTCCTCTCTATGTTTACTGCTGCATTTCTTGTGTTCAGTGTGTGAGGACTCACCAGCTGTGTTGAAGGGGTTGTGGCCGGGCTGGTAGGAAGCCAGACTGTAGGAGCGGTTACTGGAGGGGAAGGTCTGGCACACAGCAGCCTGGGAACAAGCCTGGGTCAAGTTGACGTAGCGACAGAACGCCAGAGTCACTACACACCCCTCCGCTTCAGTGGCTACACCAGTGCTGGGGGACAGGCAGGATTCTGAGGGCATTGAGAACTGCCACAGTCTGCACACAGAGATTATAGTGTGATATAAATATGTCTATAGATATTGTCAGGCATTGAGAACTGCTACAGTCTGCACACAGAGATTATAGTGTGAATAAATATGTCTATAGATATTGTCAGGCATTGAGAACTGTTACAGTCTGCACACAGAGATTATAGTGCAATAGAACTATGATAATATTGTCAGGCATTGAGAACTGCCACAGTCTGCACACAGAGATTATAGTGTAATAAATAGTCTATAGATATTGTCAGGCATTGAGAACTGTTACAGTCTGCACACAGAGATTATAGTGCAATAGAACTATAGATATTGTCAGGCATTGAGAACTGTTACAGTCTGCACACAGAGATTATAGTGCAATAGAACTATAGATATTGTCAGGCATTGAGAACTGCCACAGTCTGCACACAGAGATTATAGTGTGATATAAATATGTCTATAGATATTGTCAGGCATTGAGAACTGTTACAGTCTGCACACAGAGATTATAGTGCAATAGAACTATAGATATTGTCAGGTATTGAGAACTGCCACAGTCTGCACACAGAGATTATAGTGTAATATAAATATGTCTATAGATATTGTCAGGCATTGAGAACTGTTACAGTCTGCACACATAGATTATAGTGCAATAGAACTATAGATATTGTCAGGTATTGAGAACTGCCACAGTCTGCACACAGAGATTATAGTGTAATATAAATATGTCTATAGATATTGTCAGGCATTGAGAACTGTTACAGTCTGCACACAGAGATTATAGTGCAATAGAACTATAGATATTGTCAGGTATTGAGAACTGCCACAGTCTGCACACAGAGATTATAGTGCAATAGAACTATAGATATTGTCAGGCATTGAGAACTGCCACAGTCTGCACACAGAGATTATAGTGTGATATAAATATGTCTATAGATATTGTCAGGCATTGAGAACTGCCACAGTCTGCACACAGAGATTATAGTGCAATAGAACTATAGATATTGTCAGGCATTGAGAACTATTACAATATGCACACAGAGTTTATAACTACAGATATTGATAACCATAGATAGTCTGCTTACAGTGTCTCTAAGTTTAATGCAATATAACCACAGACTGCACACAGTGCCGTTGACATAGGTTTGACAACACAAGGAACAAAACTCTTTCATGTGTTTTGGTTATGACTCTTTTTTGACTGAACAGTTACTTCCCTTGTCTGAGCATGTATGTAAGACTTATTTAGGTTTAAAATTGAAGACTACTACTTATTTAGGTTTGTTACAGATAGGGACTTGTTTACAGACAGTCCAGTTCTGACTTTTTTCTGCTGCATGCCCAGGCCAGCACAGTGATCTGTCTGTAACACTAAGAGTATGACCACCAGTCAGAATAATAATAAGCATTGATACCATTTACCTTGTCTGCACTTAATCTGTCTGTAACACTAACAGCACCAGTCAGAATAATGTTAAGCATTGATGCCATTCTACCATGTCTGCACTCACACTTAGAGCTATCTACCTTACACATATCACAATAACACACATACATACATATATATATATATATATATATATATATTATATATATATATATATATATAATATATATATATATATATATATATATATATTATATATATATATATAACACACACACACACACACACACACACACACATCACATACCACACCACACCACACACACACTCACGCAGTCGCATGTATACACACAATTTATACATGTGTGTGTGTGTGTGTGTGTGTGTGTGTGTGTGTGTGTGTGTGTGTGTGTGTGTATTATTGACATCATGCTTTCTTCAGCTTTATCATTACTAGCATTATCATTATGATAACAATGATCATGATGATGATGATCATGATGATGATCCTGATGTTTCATTGTTTACGATGATGATCATCCTCATGACCATCAATAATTTTATCAATTACTTTGTAGACCTGCATCAGTTTCGTTATGTGTATGTATACATGTTGTGTCATTATTTATTTATTTATTTATTTATTCTTTTATTTATTTATTCTTTTATATCGAGGATAACAGAATAAGCAATCATGTGCTTTTTTTCATACGGTCCCCGTGTGTATGCAGTTTTGTAAATATTGTCATCTGTTCCCACCGGCACACGATGGCCTACTCTTAAGAAAAGCTCACATGTGACTTGCTGTGTAGACCAGGTGCAAGTCTTGAGAATCTAATCCATATGCCCTACAAATCAGTGCTGTCAGCCAGCTTATCTGATAACCCATAAACACAAGTAACGGTTTCTTTTACCACATACATGTCATTATGCACCTGCCTGGTTCTGGCACAGAGTTGATGACTCATTGACCCAGTCAGTCAGTTCAGGGCAGACTGAGGTAGGGGATAGTCATGACTGAGCAGTGAGCTAATCAGCTTAGGCATTTTTCTTTTTTCAGGGTTTGCTCTTTTCATATTCCTGTCCAAGTCTTTTTGGATACCTAGCTCATTTTGCAAGCGCTACTATAGCAACCTGTGTACGCTATGCGTCCGGGTCGCCTTGATCTTTCTTTGAACGAAGAGGTATTTGGAATGACATGCCAAAGCCATGACTCGAACAAACCCTGCAAGCAACATACATGTACGATGCAACAGTGAACAACGATCCCAAACATCATGGTGGGACAGACTTGATCTGCGATCATTTTATCATGGCCTGTCTTGCCTTCGATACAAGTAGGAGAGAACTAAACTGAAAGTAAAAGCAATCCCTCTGTGCGCGGCACTCAGCGCTTTCAGATCAACTTACTTTGTTGTCAGATTCCGTACGTCGAAATTTGCAGCTGAACATACTTCATAAAATGGTGGGGTTGTACTTTGGAATGTCAAGGGAAAAAAGAAAAACAAAATCGTACACAGTGATAACCACAGTTTACTTTTGTCTGCCATCTTGATAGCTGAGGCGTCATGTGATTTTCCTTTTTCCGGTTTCGGTGAACCTACAAAAAAAATGTTTTTAAAAAGTTATTATGGTCTGGGACAGCTGTTGTCTCAGATTGTTTCTGTCGTTATATATATATGCACGTGTGTGTGTGTGTGTGTGTGTGTGTGTGTGTGTGTGTGTGTGTGTGTGTGTGTGTGTGTGTGTGTGTGTTAACATTTTGTCAGATGGGAGGTTTTTGTTTGGCTGTTTTCTGTTTTTTTTAATTTTAGAATGGCATTTTTCGTCAGAAGACTAACCCCCCCAAAAACAACAACAACAACAACAAAAAACAACAAACAAACAAACAAACAAACAAACAAACAAAACAAAAAACAAACAACCCCCCACCCCCCCACCCCACCCCACCCAAAAAAAAAAAAAAAAAAAAAAAAAAAACAACCAAAACACACACACACACACACACACACACACACACACACACACACACACACACACACACACACACACACACACACACACACACACACACACGTTCGCATTCCAAAATAATATCATCAGGTTTTCATTCAGTATGGATATATGTTGTGTGTATGTGTTTATCATTTATGTGCGATAGCCTGTGTGTGGTGTGTGTGTGTGTGTGTGTGTGTGTGTGTGTGTGTGTGTGTGTTTTATTGTTTTGTTTGTTGTGAATTGTTTTGGTTGAGTGCTAATGTGCTTTTCTCGTGTGTGTATGAGTTTTGTATTTGTATTGTTTCATATCACAATTATACTTTCAGGAATATAAGCACAGGTTTTTAACATCGGTGATCAGCTTGTTCTGTCATTCGTTGCACACTGGGCCCATTTAGTACTTTGAATGCGGAAGTATTTGATGTGCTCAGTGTTCTGTCGTTGTCAACGTGGGTGGCGTGTTAGTTTTTCCGAGTATGGCATGCGTGTGGTGGTACATGGTGGGTGTGTGTTACATGAGAGCAGCAGGGCGCGACATGTGTGTGTGTGTGAGAGGAGAGAGAGAGAGAGAGAGGAGAGAGAGAGAGAGAGAGAGGAGAGAGAGAGGAGAGAGAGAGGAGAGAGAGAGAGAGAGAGAGAGAGAGAGAGAGAGATGTATGTATACAAATAATTATGTATGTATGCATCTATGTGTGTGTGTGTGTGTGTGTGTGTGTGTGTGTGTGTGTGTGCGCGGGCGCGTGCGCGCGCGTGTGTGTGTGTGTGTGTGTGTGTGTTGTGCATGTATAACTATGTGTGTCGGTTATTTAAAGTGGGATTCACCAAAGTGACATTAGGGGCAGGGAGAATCAGCAGCTAAACATGTCTGCTGGAGTTCTATCGTCAAAGAGGCAGAGACACAGAACAGTCTGTGTGAAATGTATACCATGAGTTTGGAGAAACCAGCATCATTGTAAGTATGTAGTCAAGACAGGCATCCGGCAAAGGTCATTAAGGCAGCTGCATTTCAACTTCGGGGATGATGTGTATACATGACATGACATGACATGACATGACAGCGTGCATGCACTTGTGTCAGTGTTATCATCCGTTTTCACCTGCATGCAATGGCTCTTCCTTCAGAAAGGCACAGAGGGTTTTACCCTGTGCACAAGATGCTCTGCATGCCTTCATACACAGGTAAAGATCAAGGTGTCCCATAACCTATGTGGTCGTCAGGAAGCAAGGCATCAGAGGTCTCTCTTCTCTAGAGACCAGCATATTGAGGGCAGCGCCCATCTCCTCCCTCGCTGCTTTACCTTCCCTGATCCTAAAGAGGGCAGGTACCCGTTTACAGCTGGGTGAACTGGGGGACTGTACTGAAGCCAGGGCACACAATCGGTCACCCATCCACTTTGTAACCATGCTCGATGCTCCTTAACATTGGTTGGGGGAAAGCCAGTGCTCAGACCACTTAGCTATCCTGTCTCCTCCTTCATACACAGGAACTTGGTTTGATTTAAAGTCTTATGTGAAGTACTTTTTGGGGAATGAGTCAGCACTGACGCTAACCCCCAAGCCAAATTTCCCCTTTCACAGGCATCACAGTGTTGGCTCAGTGCATTAACCACCAGACTTTCCCATCTCTCTAATCATCAGGGGAATATAGAGCAGGCTGCTTTTTCACTTGCTCTGCTGTCAACTTTTAGAAAAATTGAAAATATCCCTGAACAAAGAAATGTGTGCTACATAGTTTTATGCTATTCATGGAACAGAAGATAAACATGAAGCAGAGAGCACAGCCCTGTCTCATTCAAGGCAAGGTTAACTTGTACAGCATCAGCATTGTCATCATCATCAGCAGCAGCAGCAGCATCAGTATCATCATCATCATCATCATCAACGCCAGCAGCAGCAGCAGCAGCATCAGCAGTAGAAGCATCATTATCATCGTCATCACATCCACTGAAAGCTGTATGGGTTGAAGGCCTCCTGGCAGTCTTGGACAATGTAATGTTACTATGTCACAGGTCTCACTTCTGCTGGTACTGTTTCCTTTTCTTTTCTATTTCAAAATATTTGTGTGGCGTTCCTTAGACAAATTGATGTCTGTGATGTGGCCTCTAGCTCTGGGGTTATGTGCCTCTAGCTCTGTGGTTATGTGGCCTCTAGCTCTGGGGTTGTGTGCCTCTAGCTCTGTGGTTATGTGCCTCTAGCTCTGTAGTAGGGGAGGCAACAAAAGTCAGGGTTGGATTACACTGGTTGTGATGTGATAGTGTTCTATGTATGATTTGGATTTTTTCTGGATCAACTGTCAATCACTCACTCACTCAGTCCCATGTCCCAAAGGACGTAGGGGGGACATGAGAGAAGACGCAACAGAGATCTTTTTCCATGCTTCACGATCCTGTGTGGCTAGTAGGAGGTGTTGTAGGGGTTGGGCGGTCCAGTCTTTGATGTTGTCAACCCATGATTTCTTTTGGCGGCCTCTTCTTCTCTTGCCCTCGACTGTTCCTTGCAGGATGGTTTTTGTTAGGGTGTTGTGTCTTGTGGTGTGACCAAACCACATCAGCTTTCTCCTCTTTATGGTGGAGAGCAAAGGCTCTTGGGGGCCCACACGCTTTTTGATTTCTTCTTTCACATAGTTTTTTGGTCTTGTGTTCTTTGTATGATATTTTGAGAAGTCTTCTGTGGCACTTGTTCTCGAATGCTTGGATTCTCCTCTCTAACTCTGCTGTCAGAGTCCATGATTCACAGCCATATAGGAGGATAGATATCACGAGGGATTTGTAAAGGTGGTATTTGGTGCAGAAGCTGATGTTGTTGCTTCTGATGATCTTCTCGAGTCTGACTAGAGCAGATGTTGCTGTTGCAATGCGAGCTTTCACTTCATTGTTTGATGTGCCATCTTTTGTTAGGATGGAGCCTAAGTATTTGAATTGGCTCACCTCTTCTAGTGTTTCTCCATTCATCTTTATTTCCGTGATGTCATTACTTGCGCTGTTGACCATGATCTTTGATTTCTCTGTACTGACCTCCATGCCGTATGCGCTCGCTCGATCTGTTAAATTGTCTGTGAGGATTTGCAGTTCTTGTTTGCTGCTGCCCATGAGGTCAATGTCATCTGCAAATCTGAGGTTGCAAAGGGGTCTTCCACCAATGGAGATGGAAGTGTGGTGGTTTTGCAGTGTCTCTGTCATGATGTTTTCGAGGAAGAGGTTGAAGAGTACAGGTGAGAGAAGGCAGCCCTGGCGAACCCCAACCGTGGTCTTGAAGAACTCGCCCACGTGGTTGTTCATGAAAACTGCACTTTTTGCGTTCTCGTACAGAGCCTTGATGACTTCAATTAGGCAGCTGTCAATGTTGAAGTGCCTGAGTACTTGCCAGAGGCCGTCATGCCACACCCTGTCAAAGGCCTTTTTGAAGTCTATGAAATTGTGGTACAAGTCTTTTTGGTGTTGGAGATGCTTCTCTATCAGAATTCTCAGATTGAAAATTTGTTCCATTGTGCTGCGTTTTGGTCTAAAGCCCGCTTGTTCTTCTGCCAGGAGTTTTTCTGCTTGGTTTTTCAGTCTGTTGAGGACTACCTGCAGCATGATCTTGCTAGGATGACTTATGAGACTGATGGTTCTGTAGTTCTGGCATTTCTTGAGGTTTCCTTTCTTTGGCAGGGGTATTACAAGAGACTGTGTCCATTCTTTTGGCCATTCTTTGGTGTCGTGGATCTTCTGACAAAGTTCTGTGAATCGCCTTGCTGTTTCATTCCCTCCATTTTTTATGAGTTCAGCTGGGATGTTATCAATTCTAGGGGACTTCCGCTTCTTCAATTGTTTAATAGCTGCATCTACTTCACACCTTAGTATTGGTGGGTCTTTATCTTGTTGTTCAGGGGGTTTGTCAGAAACTATGTTGGTATCTGGGCGTAGTGGGTAGTTGTACAATCCCTCACAGTATTCTGTCCTTCTTTGTCTTCAATAACAGAGGCTTTAGGCTGTGTGGTTTTCGTTAGTGCTTTCAAAGTGTCGTAAGCTGTTTTGCTGTTTCCCTTGGTCATTCCAGCTTCGATTTGTTGCACTGTTCTTCTATCCACCCTTCTTTGGCTTCTCTCATCTTTTTCCTCACTTCTCTGTGGCTATCCATGTACTTCTTGTAAGCTTCTTGACTTGTGAACTTTTGTTTCTTAAGTTCTCTTCTTTTGTCGCAGAGGTCAAGAACCTCATTTGTCACCCAGGGTTGTTTCTTTGTTCTGCTTCTTCCTAATGTTTCTTCTGCTGCTGTCGTTAGCACTTCTTTGATGTTGGCCAATGTGTCCACATCATTGTTGATGGCTGTGAGTGCGGCGAACTTTCCTCCTATGTTGGCTTGGAAGATCTCAACCACTGTTGGGTCTTTGAGTTTTTCCAGGTCGAATCTTATGCGTGGGCTTTTTGGCTGTTGTTTTGCTTTCAGTTTCAGTCTGATGGTGGTAAGTACAAGGTCGTGGTCACTGCCAATGTCAGCTCCTGGGAATGTTCTTGTGTTTGCCTTGTTTATGCTGGATTTGAATCTTTGGGGTGACAGAATGTAATCAATTTGATTATGAATCAGACCATTTGGTGAGTGCCAGGTTGATGTTCTGGATGGCTTGTGAGGGTGGAGTGTGTTAGCCAAAGTAAGTTTGTGCTTCTTTGCGAATTCCAGCAGCCGCTGTCCTCTGTCATTTGTTTCTCCCAGTCCAAATCGTCCTGTGGTTCCTGCCCAGGTGTCATAGGCATCAGGTCCCACCTTAGCATTCCAGTCGCCTTCCACAATAAGGATGTCTTTTTGGGGCGTTTTGGAGATGACGTTTTCAAGTTCTTCATAGAATTCTTCTATCTGATCATCATCGTAGTCAGATGTTGGAGCATACACTTGGATGATGGTGAGATTCTGGGGTTTTGCAGAAACTCTGATTGAGATGAGTCTGCTGGATACTGGTGTGCAGCTGATGATGCTTGACACAATCTCTTTCCTGACAATAAAGCCTACTCCATGTTGATGTAGTTTCTCTTCTCCGCTGTACCATATTTTGTGGCCGTCTTGCGTGGTTGTTTCTCCGAAGCCAATCCATCTGACTTCCGCAAGCCCTATGATGTCCCATTTATACCTCTGTAATTCATGTGTAAGTTCCTGTACTCTTCCTGTTTGGTACAGAGTCCTTACATTCCATGTACCAATGGTTGCCCCTTTAGCTGGAAGCTTTAGACTTGGTTCTGCCCCAGTAGCACACTTGTCGCTCCCACCCTGGAGGCTTGCAGTGGGTAGCGCGGTCGTTGTTGATCCGGGCCTCGACCGATCCGGCATGTCTTTCTGTTTTGTTTTTCTCATCATGTCCTTGCAGTGGGCTTGAGGAAGCTTGGTGGCGCCCATCTCCTCTCCAAGACTCCTACTGGTGGATTCTTATCCACCAACTGTCAATAGTCTGTCTTGTATACATTCAAGGTGGTTGAAGACAGATGTACTTTATTCATTTATTTTATTTATCTATTTACTTTATGCTATTCTTTCGAGGATATGGTATGAGCACTCATGTGCTTTTTCTTTACATCAGTCCCCATGTGCATGCCTTTTTGTAAATTTAGTCATTTATGTCAAATTTGGTCATACTGGTGCCTGTAGAAGCAACGTCATTTCAGGTGGATGGACCAACACTAGAGAAAAAGAGCGAAGGCTCACAGTGGTGTGTTTCAATCAGGATGTTCAAAAGCACAAAGTATTTACATGGTGTGTTTCAATCAGGATGTTCAAAAGCACAAAGTATTTACATGGTGTGTTTCAATCAGGATGTTCAAAAGCACAAAGTATTTACATGGTGTGTTTCAATCAGGATGTTCAAAAGCACAAAGTATTTACATGGTGTGTTTCAATCAGGATGTTCAAAAGCACAAAGTATTTACATGGTGTGTTTCAATCAGGATGTTCAAAAGCACAAAGTATTTACATGGTGTGTTTCAATCAGGATGTTCAAAAGCACAAAGTATTTACATGGTGTGTTTAAATAAGGATGTTCAAAAGCACAAAGTATTTACATGGTGTGTTTAAATCTGGATGTTCAAAAGCACAAAGTATTTACATGGTGTGTTTAAATCAGGATGTTCAAAAGCACAAAGTATTTACATGGTGTGTTTAAATCTGGATGTTCAAAAGCACAAAGTATTTACATGGTGTGTTTAAGTCTGGATGTTCAAAAGCACAAAGTATTTACATGGTGTGTTTCAATCAGGATGTTCAAAAGCACAAAGTATTTACATGGTGTGTTTAAATCAGGATGTTCAAAAGCACAAAGTATTTACATGGTGTGTTTAAATCTGGATGTTCAAAAGCACAAAGTATTTACATGGTGTGTTTCAATCAGGATGTTCAAAAGCACAAAGTATTTACATGGTGTGTTTCAATCTGGATGTTCAAAAGCGCAAAGTATTTACATGGTGTGTTTAAATCAGGATGTTCAAAAGCGCAAAGTATTTATATGGTGTGTTTAAATCAGGATGTTCAAAAGCGCAAAGTATTTACATGGTGTGTTTAAATCTGGATGTTCAAAAGCACAAAGTATTTACATGGTGTGTTTAAATCAGGATGTACAAAAGCACAAAGTATTTACATGGTGTGTTTAAATCTGGATGTACAAAAGCACAAAGTATTTACATGGTGTGTTTAAATCTGGATGTTCAAAAGCACAAAGTATTTACATGGTGTGTTTAAATCTGGATGTTCAAAAGCACAAAGTATTTACATGGTGTGTTTAAATCTGGATGTACAAAAGCACAAAGTATTACATGGTGTGTTTAAATCTGGATGTACGAAAGCACAAAGTATTTACATGGTGTGTTTAAATCAGGATGTTCAAAACACAAAGTATTTACATGGTGTGTTTAAATCAGGATGTTCAAAAGCACAAAGTATTTACATGGTGTGTTTCAATCAGGATGTTCAAAAGCACAAAGTATTTACATGGTGTGTTTAAATCAGGATGTTCAAAAGCACAAAGTATTTACATGGTGTGTTTCAATCAGGATGTTCAAAAGCACAAAGTATTTACATGGTGTGTTTAAATCGGATGTACAAAAGCACAAAGTATTTACATGGTGTGTTTAAATCTGGATGTTCAAAAGCACAAAGTATTTACATGGTGTGTTTAAATCAGGATGTTCAAAAGCGCAAAGTATTTACATGGTGTGTTTCAAATCTGGATGTTCAAAAGCCAAAGTATTTACATGGTGTGTTTCAATCAGGATGTTCAAAAGCACAAAGTATTTACATGGTGTGTTTAATCAGGATGTTCAAAAGCACAAAGTATTTACATGGTGTGTTTAAATCAGGATGTTCAAAAGCACAAAGTATTTACATGGTGTGTTTCAATCAGGATGTTCAAAAGCAGCAAAGTATTTACATGGTGTGTTTAAATCTGGATGTTCAAAAGCCAAAGTATTTACATGGTGTGTTTAATCAGGATGTTCAAAAGCACAAAGTATTTACATGGTGTGTTTAATCAGGATGTTCAAAAGCCAAAGTATTTACATGGTGTGTTTCAATCAGGATGTTCAAAAGCACAAAGTATTTACATGGTGTGTTTCAATCAGGATGTTCAAAAGCACAAAGTATTTACATGGTGTGTTTAATCGGATGTTCAAAAGGCAAAGTAGCTACAGCTGAACACAGGAAATGGGATGGAGTGTACAGGTGAAGACAGTCAGAACACAAAAATAACTGAATGTTGGACTGAAGCCAAGCAGCTGACACCAACCTGACTTCCAACAAATAATTATATAAACACAAAGCCGAGGTAATATAGTTTTGGACATGATTTATTTAATTGCAGCCCAACAACTTGGCTGAGTCATCCATTACTGTGCATTACACTGTCACTAGTGTCAGTAATACCCAGCCCGCACCCATGTCCCACCAGAGAATTACTCTCCACAGTCAAAAAGCAACTTTCCACACACCTAGTCAGTCACTCTGCTGTTCACCCCTATCTAGCTGCATGCACACAGACATGCACACACTGTCTTCATGCACGCAGACATGCACACACTGTCTTCAACATTATCTAACTGCATGCACGCAGACATGCACACACTGTCTTCAACATTATCTAACTGCATGCACGCAGACATGCACACACTGTCTTCAACATTATCTAACTGCATGCACGCAGACATGCACACACTGTCTTCAACATTATCTAACTGCATGCACGCAGACATGCACACACTGTCTTCAACATTATCTAACTGCATGCACGCAGACATGCACACACTGTCTTCAACATTATCTAACTGCATGCACGCAGACATGCACACACTGTCTTCAACATTATCTAACTGCATGCACGCAGACATGCACACACTGTCTTCAACATTATCTAACTGCATGCACGCAGACATGCACACACTGTCTTCAACATTATCTAACTGCATGCACGCAGACATGCACACACTGTCTTCAACATTATCTAACTGCATGCACGCAGACATGCACACACTGTCTTCAACATTATTTAACTGCATGCACGCAGACATGCACACACTGTCTTCAACATTATCTAACTGCATGCACGCAGACATGCACACACTGTCTTCAACATTATCTAACTGCATGCACGCAGACATGCACACACTGTCTTCAACATTATCTAACTGCATGCACACAGACATGCACACACTGTCTTCAACATTATCTAACTGCATGCACACAGACATGCACACACTGTCTTCAACATTATCTAACTGCATGCACACAGACATGCACACACTGTCTTCAACATTATCTAACTGCATGCACGCAGACATGCACAGTCTTCATGCACACAGACATGCACACACTGTCTAAGTGTCTTCAACCTTTCCTAGATGCATGCACACAGGCATACACACACTGTCTTCAAGCTTTCCTAGATGCATGCACACAGACATGCACACACTGTCTTCAATATTTCCTAGCTGCATGCACACAGGCATGCACACACTGTCTTCATGCACACAGACATGCACACACGGTCTTCAACCTTTCCTAGCTGCATGCACACAGGCATGCACACACTGTCTTCATGCACACAGGCATGCACACACTGTCTTCAACATTTTCTTCCCCCCACAAGCTTACCCACGGTCTCACATGAAAAAAAAAGACACAATAAAAAAAACAAAAACAGATGGATCTCTGGTTTTATGCCCATTTGCTAAAAGCTGATGTAAACACCTTGTTGAAAAACAGACAGCTCTGATTTAATCATAATTGTTGAAAAACAGACAGCTCTGATTTAATGATAATTGTAAAAAAACAGACAGCTCTGATCTAATGACAATTGTTACAAAACAGACATGTCTGATGCAATAACCTTTTTTTTCTGGACAGACATATCTGATGTAACAACCATAAAAACCCCTGACATATCTGATGCAATAGCCATTTAAAAACACCCACATGTCTGATGCAATAACCTTTTTTTTTTCAAAAACACATATCTCTGCTGCAATGACAAATACTGCAAGATAGACATCTCTCAAGCAATGACCATGTTGAAAAACAGACACCTTCTGTGAATTTAAGTTGAAAAACAAAAAACAAAACCATCTTACATGAACATCTGTAAACAGGTGAAATCTATGAACACAAAAAATTTTCTCTTGTACATCCACAGCTAAAAAGAGAAGGAAAAACAACAGAAGTCAGGAAGAAGTCATCACAAGTTGGGGCAGTAGAGAGAGACATCAGGGCAGACAGAGAAACAGACATCAGGGCAGACAGAGGAACAGACATCAGGGCAGAGGAACAGACATCAGGGCAGACAGAGGAACAGACATCAGGGCAGACAGAGGAACAGACATCAGGGCAGACAGAGGAACAGACAGGGCAGACAGAGAAACAGACATCAGGGCAGACAGAGGAACAGACATCAGGGCAGACAGAGGAACAGACAGGGCAGACAGAGGAACAGACATCAGGGCAGACAGAGGAACAGACATCAGGGCAGACAGAGGAACAGACATCAGGGCAGACAGAGGAACAGACAGGGCAGACAGAGGAACAGACATCAGGGCAGACAGAGGAACAGACATCAGGGCAGACAGAGGAACAGACAGGGCAGACAGAGGAACAGACATCAGGGCAGACAGAGGAACAGACATCAGGGCAGACAGAGGAACAGACAGAGGAACAGACATCAGGGCAGACAGAGGAACAGACATCAGAGCAGTCACAGACAGAGGAAGAGACATCAGGGCAGACAGAGGAACAGACAGACATCAGGGCAGAAGCAGACATCAGGGCAGACAGAGGAACAGACAGACATCAGGGCAGACAGAGGAAGAGACATCAGGGCAGACAGAGGAACAGACAGACATCAGGGCAGACAGACATCAGGGCAGACAGAGGAACAGACAGAGGAACAGACATCAGGGCAGACAGAGGAACAGACATCAGAGCAGTCACAGACAGAGGAAGAGACATCAGGGCAGACAGAGGAACAGACAGACATCAGGGCAGACAGAGGAAGAGACATCAGGGCAGACAGAGGAACAGACAGACATCAGGGCAGACAGACATCAGGGCAGTCAGAGGAACAGACAGACATCAGGGCAGACAGAGGAACAGACATCAGGGCAGACAGAGGAACAGACAGACATCAGGGCAGACAGACATCAGGGCAGTCAGAGGAACAGACAGACATCAGGGCAGACAGGAAGAGACATCAGGGCAGACAGAGGAACAGACAGACATCAGGGCAGACAGACATCAGGGCAGACAGACATCAGGGCAGACAGAGGAACAGACATCAGGGCAGACAGAGGAACAGACATCAGGGCAGACAGAGCACGGCCAGAAAAGTGCTGTAGGCATGCTGCAGCTCCACATGGGTAGGCCTGAAGTCGGGGGGCAGGGGGAACTCACAGCCGATCTCCCCGTTGCCGAAGAGGCCCAGCAGGGGGGTGGAGGGAAAGTACTTGTGGAAGAGGGAGGCCTCCACCTGCTCCTTGTGGTAGTGGTTCAAGCCGCGGGCCACACAGGCGCACATGAAGGCCAGGGAGCGCTGCAGGCAGAAGCCCTCAGTTCTGGCCCTCAGCTGCTTCAGCTTGTCCTCCACCTCCCCCTCCTCCCTCACCTGGCTGTCCAGCTGAACACAGGCCACCTGCACCTCCCCCCCCTGGAACAGCAGGCAGTAAGGACCCTGGCCCTCCTCCCCTGACTGCGCCCCCTGCCTGCACACACACACACACACACACACACACACACACACACACACACACACACACATTTTTTCTTAAATGGATGGCTTGATGAAAAAAAGCAAATGCACTGCTTACTCAATGTACCATCTGGAAATAAAAGTTTGACTTTGACTTTGACTTTGACACACACATCATTTTGTTTTAAGTGGTGTTTGAGGTTGTTTTGCTGTTGCTGTTGTCTTTTTTGTTGTAGTTGTTTTTGTTTGTTTTTTCTTTGTTGTTTCTTAAAAAATTTTGCTAGATAGATGGCTTGATGAAAAAAAGCAATCTGGAAATAAAGTTTTGACATGACACGCAAACACGCAAGCATGCACATGCAAGCATGTGCGCACGCGCACACACACACACACACACACACACACACACACACACACACACACACACACACACACACACACACACACACACACACACACACACACACACACACACAAGCACACACACACACATACACACACTCAAACACACACACACACACACACACACACACACACACACACACACACACACACACACACACACACAGAGTTACTGACTGTGCCTCCTCCAGCCCATGCACAGCAGAGGTGTGCACAATGCCGCCCATCACCAGCGTCTGAGGCAACAGCTGGCACCAGTCACGCAGAGTGGAGGATAAACATCCCACGACATCAGGCATCAGCAAAACCAGTCGGGTCTGCTCTTCTTTCAAAACCAAATGTTCACTGCTCTGCATACTATGCACACACCACACACACACACACACACACACACACACACACACACACACACAACACACAATTGTATTATCTATAGGCATATTTTATTTTTCGGCTGTTGAAATCATGTTAGTTAACTAATGTTGGTGAAATGGTTTTTTTTGTTTGTTTTTGTTTGTTTTGTTTTTTTGCTTGTTTGTTTGTTTGTTAGGTTTTTTTTCTGCTTTTGTTTTCAGTTGTTGTTTTTTTTCTTTAGATGGATGGCTTGATGAAAAAAAGCAAATCAATGCTCATTCAATGTACCATCTGGAAATAAAAATTTGATTTGATTTGATTTGATCTGACACACACACGCGCACACACACAGAACAGCAGCAGAATGACCCACTGGCCTGTCCCTGACCTCTCTGTTTTGCCAGCCATGTGCTGAAGGCTGCTGGCCAAGGTGACCTTCAGACCTGGGTGCTGACCGAAGCACACCACACTGCCCCCCCTCCCACACTCCCGCTCTCGGGTGCACTGCAGGTCTGAAGACGTCCCTGCACACACACACACAATCCTGGATGCTCTCATAACACCATCACCCACAAACCACATAACACCATCACCCACAAACCACTGTGTTCACATAACATCACCCACAAACCACTGTGTTCACATAACACCACCCACAAACCACTGTGTTCACATAACATCACCCACAAACCACTGTGTTCATAGTAACACCACCCACAAACCACTGTGTTCATAGTAACACCACCCACAAACCACTGTGTTCATAGTAACACCACCCACAAACCACTGTGTTCATAGTAACACCACCCACAAACCACTGTGTTCATAGTAACACCACCCACAAACCACTGTGTTCATAGTAACACCACCCACAAACCACTGTGTTCATAGTAACACCACCCACAAACCATTGTGTTCACATAACACCACCACCCACAAACCACTGTATTCACATAACACCATTCACAATCCCACATGCTAAACATAACACCATTCACATCCCACATGCTAAACATAACACCATTCACAATCCCACATGCTAAACATAATACCATTCACAATCCCACATGCTAAACATAACACCATGCACAATCCCACATGCTAAACATAACACAAGTGGTGCTGGAAGAGGCAGCAAAAACAAAAACAAAAAAAATACTGCATACGCATGGGGACTGGATGTAAAAATCCTCAAAATAAAAGACTAAAAGGAATTTCAAAACCAACACACCACACACACACACACACACACACACACACACACACACACACACACACACACACACAGCACACACACACCACGCAACACACACACACTCACAACACACACACACACACACACACACACACACACACACACACACACACACACACACCACACACACACAAACACCACACCCACCCACCCACCCACCCCACAAAACAAACACAAACACACCACACCCACACACACCACACACTACCCACACACACCCAAACACACCCACTCTTACCAACGATGCCTGGTGACACAGTGCAGAGGACCTGGCATGCTGAGGGGAAGACAGAGAGACAGAAGGAGCGCCATGCAGCGTGGCTGGAGGACAGGCCGTGTCGCCGTTTGTGGCCGCGCTTGTGGCGAGCCATGTGCTGCCACTGCTCCTTGGTCAGTAAGACCAGCACTACACGTGGCCTGAACCCCACCTCCTCCTGTTACCACAGGCAGGCAGGCAGGCAGGCAGGCAGGCAGGCAGGCAGGCAGGCAGGCAGGCAGGCAGGCAGGTAGGTAGGTAGGCAGGCAGGCAGAGACACACACACACACACACACACACACAAATTTACACACACACACACACACACACAACACCACACACAGCACACACGACACACACACACACACACACACACACACACACACACACACACACACACACACACACACATGCATTAGTTCAGTTTAGTTCAGTAACTAATTGTTATATCGCTTTCCTTTAAAAAAAAAAGCAACAAACAAACAAAAAGAACACTTTTCCCTGACAACCCACACACTGCTTGTGGAAAGAAATAGTTAACCCGCTGACACACTGTATACTGGTAAGAGAGGAAGGGCTCCAAGACATACTGTTACCATTATTTAGACTGTCCACACCTGCTGTGACTTAAAGTAGTATACAATACAATGCATTATGAAAAAAAAATAATGATAAAACAGATAGATGAAAATGAAAACATAAATCAATACACATTTATACATAAAAAACAAAACCCCTTATGATAAAAATATAATAATATTATTATCAGTTGAAATATTAATAAGATAAAGAGGGAAAGGAAGAGAGAGACAGAAACAGAAAATGATGGGGGGTGGGATGACTAAAAATAAATATAAATATATGTGTATATATATATATATATATATATATTATACATAAGGAAGGAGGGTGGAAGGATGGTTAAGACGTTTGCCTGCCAATATGTAAACCGTGAGTTTCTGGGTTCGTACCCAGCCTCGCCCTTTCTTCCCAGTTTGACGAAAAAATCGAACTGAATGTCAAAGTCATTCTGATGAGACTGTAAACTGAGGCCCCATGTGTGAATGCACGCAGAACATCTTGCACACACGTTACAACCCCATTCCGCCTTTTGAAAGAGCAGGCCATCGTGTGCCGGTAGGAGCAGATGACAAAATTATAAAAAAACCCAACATGCAAACAGGTGTCGTGTTTAGACACCATCCCTGAGGAAAAATCTGGGAGTCGGAGTCCCAGGGCTGCTCGGGGCTGTATATGGCAACGTTCTGGTGGCTCCTGCAATGGTACTGGAACCATTCGTATCGGTCATTGCCTTTCCAATGGATCATTCCAGTGGCATGGAGAGGGGGGTCTGCTGCATGGGTAACAGCTTGCCCTCCATATTTACTTACCCAGGCTTTGCACTCTAAAGACTAGAGCGCAACTCCATAGTCTTCCGAGACTGATGGGTGCCTACTACTACTATTATATATATATATATATATAGATATAGATATATAGATATATATATATATATATATCAAGAAGGATGGTGGCAGGAGGAAGGATGGTGGCAGGATGGTTAAGATGTTCGCCTGCCAATATGAAAACCGCGAGTTTCTGGATTCATACCCAGCCTCGCCCTTTCTTCCCAGTTTGACAAAAAAATCAAACTGAATGTCAAAGTCATTCGGATAAGACTATAAACCAAGGTCCCGTGTGCGAACGCACGCAGAACATCTTGCGCACACATTAAAATCCCGTTCCACCTTTTGGAAGAGCAGGCCATCGTGTGCCGGTAGGAGCGGATGACAAAATTAAAAACAAAAAACCACATGCACACAGGTGTCGTGTTTAGACACCATCCCTGAGGGGAAAAAAAAAAAAAAGGGTAGACGCTACACTTGTGGCGATGCGCTCTCCCCGGGGAGAGCAGCCCGAATTTCACGCAGAGAAATCTGCTGTGACATAAAGTGGTATAAAAAAAAAAAAAAAAAAAATTATATATATATATGTGTATATATATATATATAATATATATATATATATATATATAATATATATATATATATACACATATATATAATAACACATATATAATATATATATATATATATATATGTTTGTATATATATATATATTACATATATATATAATTTTTTTTTTTTTATGTATGCATATATATAATATATATAAATATATATTATTAAACATATTTTTTAAAGGGAATATTGGCGCGTGTGCATGCCTGCGTGCGTGTGTGCATACATATGTGTGTATGTATATACCGTAAAATCCCTAGCATAAGCCCACCATCTAGCAAACGCCCACCCCCCACTTTGGGCCAAAAGTTGTGCACAGGGGTAACTACCTAGCAAACGCCCACCCTGCTTTTTTCAAAGAGACTATGCTCACTTTCACTAGGATTTGTGCAGACTAATCTAAAAGTCCTTTGACAAGGCTTCCTAATGGGCCGGAAGTTGGTTCTTGAATCTCTCTGTGCCATTTTTGCAAAATGCTGAAGGGACTGTCATACACTGTATCTTTCAAATTGGAAGCCCTCCAGTATCTGGATAACGAAGCAGGTGGGAGTGTTTCGGAGTGTGCCCGTGAATTTTCTGTGGATAGGAAGAGGATCAGAGAAGGGAGTGAAAACAGAGATAGACTTGAACAGCAGTACGGAAAAGACAAACAAAAATGGAAACTGTCAAAAGGACCAGCAGTTAGATCTGAACATGTCGACCAAGGTGTGCTGCATTATCCGGACGATGAAAGATCTGAAGGCAGGGTACTGCAAAACAAGGACCTACAACGGAAAGCATGGAACTCGTTGGCCTTCTTTGCCTCAAAGTCCCTTTTTTTCTATTTACCTTCACTTCTACTCACACGACCGAACTTACATGCTTTCGGGGTTTGTATTCACTCAATTACACAGATGAGCACAAAAATTATTTTGTGCAAAGGGGTCTATCCCTAGCAAACGCCCACCCCCAATTTTGACCTAAATCAGTGTATGGGGGGGTGGGCGTATGCTAGGGATTTTACGGTAGAGAGAGAGGAGAGAGAGAGAGAGAGAGAGAGAGAGAGAGAGAGAGAGAGAGAGAGAGAGAGAGAGAGAGAGAGAGAGAGAGAGAGAGAGAGAGAGAGATATACAGATAGATATACTGATAGATATACTGATAGATATACTGATAGATATATAGATATTTTTATACTATACATATATGTATACAGGTCTATATATAATTCCCTAACCTGAATAAAGGGCTGTATCTTGTCTATACTATACATGTATGTATACAGGTCTAATTTCCTGACCTGAATAAAATGCTGCATCTTGTCTGTAATACTATACATGTATATATTGTATCCTGTACATTCTCTGACCTGAATAAAATGCTGTATCGTGTAAATATATACATGTATTGTATCCTGTACATTCACTGACCTGAATAAAGGGCTGTATCTATACTACACATGTATTGTATACCTGCATGTAATTCCCTGACCTGGATAAAGTGCTGTATCTTGTCTATATTATACTATACATGTATGTAGCCTCTCACAGGCTCTGTATAATTCTCTGACCTGGATAAAGTGCTGTATCTTGTCTATATACAGCACACATATCTTGCACCAGTCAGCCACAGCTAAAATAAGTGCATCCCATCTTTGTACCCCCACACCCCTCCCTTTTCCCCCCCTCCCCCCACCACTGTGTCTCAAACCATTGCACGCTTGTGCAGAAGGCCTAAGAGCTGGATGGCTAGAAAGATGGCAAAGCTTATGCTATGTAAGACAGAAGCACTGCGTGCAGCAGGCTTGTTGACTCAACACACACACGCTGCTCTAGGGTAGATCAAGACGGCAAAATTGACAAGATTTTCTCCAGATTTGAACCCCTCAAAAGTGATGAACACGTTGACTTGATACAAAAATACTGAAGGAAGTTTAAAAATGAAATATTAAGATTACAATCTTGGCTTTGACAAAGTCAAATTTATCTGAATTCAGAAGGAAAATTGCGATCAATTTATGTCACCAGCGTTTAAGTTACCACTCTCAATACTAAACAAAGAAGAGCAACCTGACGTGAACATCCAATCCAGCTGTTATTTTTTGTTATAACTCCAACGCAGATCAAACATATTGTTTCAAATTTACTTCTTCACACCAAGAAAACACTGCATTGAATGCACCTGAATAAAAGGTTGAAGAATTCCACAAACATATCACAAAGCACTGAAAAGTTGGAAAACAAAATTTGTGTGGTCCCTTTTAACCACTGTAACAGTGGAAAGGACGCCACGCTCAACACAGCACACCTGTCATGCACCAGTCAGCCACAGCTAAAATTAGCGTACCCTGTCTTTGTAATCCCACCCCCCTCAACCCCCTTCTTTTTCCACCCTCCCCCCACCTCTGTGTCTCAAACAATTGCACGTTTGCGCGGAAGGCCTAAGAGGTGGATGGCTAGAAAGATGGCAAAGCTTACGTTACGTCAGACAAGAGCGCAGCGTGGAGCAGGCTTGTTGACTCAACAACACACACACACCATGCTAGAGTAGATCGAGAGCAAAAGTGACAAGATTTTCCCCAGATTTGAACCCCTCAAAAGTGATGACCATGTTGACTAGATACAAAAATATTTTTGAAAGGAAGTTTAACGATGGAACATTAAGATTACAGTCCTGGCTTTGACAAAGTCAAATTCATCTGAATTCAGAAAGAAAATTGCGATCAATTTCCATCACTGGAGCAAAAGTTACCACTCTAAATACTAGACAAAGAAGAGCAACCTGACGTGAACATCCAATCCAGCTGTTATTTTTTGTTATAACTCCTACGCAGATCAAACATATTGATTCAAACTTACTTCTTTGCAACAACAAGAGAAGACTGCATTGAATACACCTGAATAAAAATGCTGAAGAATTCCGCAAACATATCACAAAGCACTGAAAAGCCGGAAAACAAAATCCGTGTGGTCACTTTTCTCCACTGTAGCAGTGGAAAGGACACCACGCTATACTGAGTGAACTCTTCCATGTGGGCAGTGTGAGCTAAGATTAGAGCATCAGGGCTCAAGGACCAGCGTCTGAGAGCAGTGGGGTAAACAACTGCCGTGTATACTGTATGTAACCTGTACACAATTCACAGACCTGAATAAAGTGTTGTATCTTGTCTATACTATATATGTATGTATGTATACAGGTCTGTATATATATAATTCCCTGACCTGAATAAAGTGTTGTATCTTGTCTATACTATATATGTATGTATGTATACAGGTCTGTATATATATAATTCCCTGACCTGAATAAAGTGTTGTATCTTGTCTATACTATATATGTATGTATGTATACAGGTCTGTATATATATATAATTCCCTGACCTGAATAAAGTGTTGTATCTTGTCTATACTATATATGTATGTATGTATACAGGTCTGTATATATATAATTCCCTGACCTGAATAAAGTGTTGTATCTTGTCTATACTATATATGTATGTATGTATACAGGTCTGTATATATATAATTCCCTGACCTGAATAAAGTGTTGTATCTTGTCTATACTATATATGTGACGCTCCGCCACGAAATGAGTCGCTTAGCACATTACCCAATTTTGCTCTAGGAGCCATTAACACTTTGTACCCCAAGGGTGCAGCTGCACTGCAGTCTCTGTGGACCAGCCCTGCAGCAGCTGAGTGCAGTGTGCACTGAGTCATAGTAAAATCCTCATATCTTTTTTGTTTGAAGCCCATTTCTTATAAAACTATGGCATTGTGTGGGTAAATGACTGCCCATTATATGCGTGCATAAAAATTTATATTGCATTAAAAAAAAGAATATGTTTATGGTGTCAAATTACGTAATTGTTCTGATTTTAAGTGGTGATCCCACTGATGGGCTTATGATTTTTACGCAATGTATGCAACAAATACAACACAACAGCAACAAAACTATACAAGAATCTCAAATAAACAGGGACAAACATAGGTACTATACAAGTTTTCTTCCAGCATCGCATCAAATGTAATATAATCAAAGGGAACGACTGAACTGTACACATGACACTGTCACAATAACGATCATGGAATATACAGATAACATTTCTTCCCTAGTCCAAGTAAGTTCCTGAACTTTTCTACACTGCTTCATTCATATGTACAGAATGTTTGCACTTCACCAGGTGGCTTGTAGTTCATTTTCATGTAAACAGTTGGTGTTTATTGTAGGGGTACTCACAGTACCAAGGCCACGCCCCTCCCCAGTCACCCCCCCCCCCTCCCCATCCCTTTTAGCTGGCCTATCTCGCTCCTCAAGCGGCACACAGTCTAGTATCGCGAGACTCGAAGCTCTCACGATCTCTATCCAAAACACGATCTTTATCGGCAACGTAATAACTCGTTTAAAACTTCTGTTACTTCGTCAGCAGTGAAAGTATGATGTACCAAAGCCATACTACAAGCATATGACACGTAAAACAACAATAAACACAACAAAAACACGATCAATTTATATGCAAATTAGCTGTGAACGATGTGCGACTAACATGGCAGCTAAAGCCAACAAGCTAAAACGACCATGTGAGAACAGAACAGAATGGGAGGGCGAAAGTGAAAGTACCTGCTGTGGTACGGATTAATCCGTACCCCGTCCAGGGGAGATGATCGCGTGGTACGGATTAATCCGTACCCGGGGTAGAAAGTGCTAAAGGCAGGTAGGGGTCAAGTTGTCAATTTTAAGATTTTGATTAATTATTAAACTATATCCGTTTATCTACCTTATAATGAAATATCAAGGCATAATATTTATCCCTTTTGCTTTTAAATGTGTTTTGAAAATACCCAAGCCCTCATTCTGACAACATGTTACGAAAATAAACTTGTCCGTTTCTCATTTTGCCACTTCCTGTAGTCTATCATTTCAACTTGTAATAACTTTGCACAGAATTGTCCGATTTTCAATCTGTTTTTTTGTATTTGATAGCCACTTTATTGCACATTAATAACATGTCAATAACTAAAAATTGACCTCATGTGCACTCCGTCTCATTATGTGGTGGAGCGTCACATATGTATGTATGTATGTATACAGGTCTGTATATATATAATTCCCTGACCTGAATAAAGTGTTGTATCTTGTCTATACTATATATGTATGTATGTATGTATACAGGTCTGTATATAATTCCCTGACCTGGATAAAGTGCTGTATCTTGTCTATATACTATACACACGTTTGTAACCTGTATTATATAATTCCCTGATCTGAATAAAGTGTTGTGTCTCGTATACTATACATGTATGTATACAGGTCTGTATTTAATTCCCTTACCTGAATAAAGTGCCATATTTTGTCTATATATACTATACATGTATGTAACCTGTACTTCCCTGACCTGAATAAAGTGCTGTATCTTGTCTATAGATCAATACACTATACATACATCATTACATGTATATTCCCTGACCTGAATAAAGTGCTGTATCTTGTCTATAGATCTATGCACTATACATATATTCCCTGACCAGAATAAAGTGTTGTATCTGGTCTACAGATCAATACACTATACATGTATATATATCAAGGATGTGTTTAAGCATTCTTATGTTAATGAATGCCTTTATTCATCTCATTATGATGAACTTAAAGCATTTGTATGAACATCTTTAGCCAAGTGATCACTACGGCAAAGCAGACGATCCAAAGTTTTCGTCAGGCTCTGTTGTAACACGACTCGTAACGCAGTTACGGCTTAGTTTGGATGTTTAAATATAAAAGTTGAAAAGTTAAATGTGATATTTTTGTGCAGGATAATGTTTACCAATGTATTCTTTTGTTAGTTATAAAGAAAATATAAGAATCATTTGCACTGAAGACTTGTAAACTGCTCATGTTGAACACTGCATATGCCTGTCCCCTGTTTTCTCACATTCGATTGTAATTTCTCAAAAACAGGCTAAACATACAAATATCCTTTGATACTGTAATTTCTTTAACCTTACTGGGATGTTTTTATTCACATTGCATTGAAAAGAAACATCTCTTATGAAAATAAAATCCATCTGTTGTAGATCACCCCCAATAGTGACCAAGAGCAAAGAATGACTCATATATTCCCTGACCTGAATGAAGTGCTGTATCTGGTCTATCTATAGATGATCTATAGATCTATACACTATACATGTATATTTATTCCCTGACCTGAATGAAGTGCTGGATCTGGTCTATCTATAGATGATCTATAGATCTATACACTATACATGTATATTTATTCCCTGACCTGAATGAAGTGCTGGATCTGGTCTATCTATAGATGATCTATAGATCTATACACTATACATGTATATTTATTCCCTGACCTGAATGAAGTGCTGTATCTGGTCTATCTATAGATGATCTATAGATCTATACACTATACATGTATATTTATTCCCTGACCTGAATGAAGTGCTGGATCTGGTCTATCTATAGATGATCTATAGATCTATACACTATACATGTATGTATTATATTCCCTGACCTGAATGAAGTGCTGGATCTGGTCTATCTAGCTATAGATGATCTATAGATCTATATTCTATACATGTATGAATATTTATTCCCTGACCTGAATGAAGTGCTGGATCTGGTCTATCTATAGATGATCTATAGATACACTATACACTATACATGTATGAATATTTATTCCCTGACCTGAATGAAGTGCTGGATCTGGTCCAGGATGCTGGGGGACTCGCGGTCCCTGCCCTCTTCCTGGAACAACTGCCAGCTGATCTGAGGCCGCTGCCGGAGACAGGCTTCTGCCTGCCCCGCCCATAGTGTGCACACACTGAACACACACACTGCCATATATAAATAATACATGTACACACTGAATACACACACCTGCCTTACATGATATACATGTACACACTGAATACACACACTGCCATATAAATAATACATGTACACACTGAATACACACACCTGCCATACATGCACACACTGAAAACACACACATGCCATACATGACATATGTGTACACACTGAACACACACAATGCCATATATGTACACACTGAAAACACACACCTGCCATACATGACATATGTGTACACACTGTAAACACACACCTGCCATATAATACATGTACACACTGAAAAAACACACACCTGCCTTACATGACATACATGTACACACTGAGTACACACACCTGCCATACATGACATACATGTACACACTGAACACACACATCTGCCCTTACATGTACACACTGAGAAAACACACACCTGCCTAACATGTACACACTGAACACACACACCTGCCATATATGTGCACACTGAACACACACACCTGCCATACATGACATATGTGTACATATTGTAAACACACACTGCCATACATGACATACATACATGTACACACTGAAAACACACACCTGTCATACATGACAGACATGTACACACTGAAAACACACACACTGCCATACATGACATATATGTACACAATGAAAACACACACACTGCCATACATGTACACACCGAAAACACACTGCCATACATGACATACATATGTACACACTGAACACACACACACCTGCCATATATGACATATGTGCACACACTGAAAACACACACCTGCCATACATGACATACATACATGTACAAACTGAAACACACCACCTGCCATATATGCACACACTGAACACACACTGCCATACATGACATATATGTACACACTGAAAACACACACCTGCCATACATGACATACATGTACATACTGAACACAGACACCCGCCATATATGCACACACTGAACACACACTGCCATACATGACATACATACATACACACTGAACACATATATCTGCCATACATGACAATTGACAAACTGATACATGTACACACTGAAAACACACACTGCCATAAATTACATACATGTACACACTGAAAACACACACACTGCCATACATGACATACATGTACACACTGAAAACACACACCTGCCATACATGACATACATGTACACACTGAAAAACACACCTGCCATACATGACATACATGTACACACTGAAAACACACACCTGCCATAAATGACATACAATGATACATGTACACACTGAAATTGTGAAAACACACACCTGCCATACATACATGTACACACTGAAAACACACACCTGCCATACATGACATATATGTACACACTGAAAACACACATCTCATCATCTGCCATACATGACATATATGTACACACTGAAAACACACCTGCCATACATGACATATATGTACACACTGAAAACACACACCTGCCTGGCTTGTTATGTACACGCTGAACACACACACACACACATGCCTTGTACACACTGAAAACATGCCCTCACCATGTACACACTGACTGCACATTACATGGCACACAATACAAACTGAATGAACTACACAGTGCATACACTGAAAACATGCCCTCACCATGTACACACTGACTGCACATTACATGGTACACAATACAAACTGAATGAACTACACAATAACACAGTGCATACACTAATTACACTGCCATATTAAATTATCACATTATTATGCATAATTATTACAAAAGTATTGGTTCATGAATAAATTGTGAAATCTGGCTTTTCAATGTTTTATGGATAATGGGTGACCCATAATTGTGTGAGCACAAGAAGAGCAGTCTACATCAGCAGTACTGCCGTAGAAATCTATAGTCTATCTTAGTATCTATGCCCCTGCTTTTGTGTGTTGACCTTTGATTAACACAAGTCATACTCATACTAGGCTAGCGTCTTCAGTGATATTGACATACTAGCTTCCTCAATGATGGGGACAAACTCTTGTGTAGTTTTCAAAAAAAAAATGCCATACTGAACTTTAATTTCTTTTTAATTTTTTTTTTTTACCATAGCCAACACACAAGATGAATCCTAGTTATTTTTGGAAATATTCATACTTCATAGCAAAGAAAAGTGTTTGGGGCTCTGCAGAATATGTGAATACCTGAAGCATTCAAAACTTAATGCATTTAATACAGGCAAGTAACCCTGTAAACATACGAAGCCAGTCTTGCTAACTAATGTAAACAAAGAAAACACGGCGATTCTTTCCTGCCGAACGTGAACGGGATTACTGCTGTGAAAATCGCGGTAGCAAGGACAGCAAATTACGGTACTTAAAAAATGTTTTACCATATCGACCTATGAATAATGAAGTCCTATTCCCTTTCAAAGGGCGGATGTTGCCAAAAATCCTTCGCAACTCTTTCTCACTGACTGTGTAGTGTGTACATCACTGCAACACAGGATCGCCTGTCGAACATGAAGACGATACATTTTTCAGAACTTTCAGCACGTGTACTATACATGAACAAAGCAAATATCAACCTTGCAACATTGCACAGTGTTTTTCCTGGCAAAAACTGGAACAATGCTTTCACCACAGGAGGCAAAATGAGAGGGCTTGTTGTTTCTGCGGCCATTTTGATGTTTATTTTCTTCCGGTTTCTGCAACGAGGCTATGATCCACAGGTTCCCATTTCAACAAATCGCCGATCTCACAACCAAGCTACTACTACTACACATGATGATGATAACGATTATGGTGATTGGGATGATCATGAAAATAACAACAATTATAATGATAACATTAACAACAATGGTGATGGTAATAACAACAAAAACAACAACAATACTAATATTAATCATCATCATCATCATCATCGATGGATCGGTGGTTAGAGGTAACGCGCCTGCACTGCATAGACAGCCAAAGGTCAGCAAAGGGGACGGATAGCCTAGTGGTCAGAACATTACGCTCGCAATTTGACGACCCGGTTCGAATCCCAATCGAGGAGATTTTTCTCCTGGAGTTAACACCTGTGCCGACTCCACTCTCCCCAAAAGTCTTTCGGATGAGACTGTAAACCGAGGCCCCGTGTGCGAACGCATGCAGCACATCTTGCGCACACATTAAATCATGTTCCGCTTTTCGTAAGAGTAGGCCATTGTGTGCCGGTGGGAACAGATGACATTTACAAAACTGCATACACACAGGGACTGGATAAAAAAAAATGCACATGGATGCTTATCCCATTATCCTGGATATAAAAGAATAAATAATATATAAAAGGTCCGGGTTGAAGTGTTCGTGGTCCAATCCCGTTTGGGCCCAAAACTTTTCCCCCATCCATTTGACCATGAGTGGTGGTCTGGGCGCTAGTCTTTCGGATGAGACAATAAACCAGAGATCCCTGTGTTACACATCATTATTTAGCGCAAGCAAATGCAGACAAGAAAAAAAAATGATGGGTAGGCGCTGCACTTGTGGCGATGCGCTCTCCCTGGGGAGAGTAGCCCGCACGCAGAGAAATCTGCTGTGACATAAAGTGGTTATGAAATAAAAAATGAAATATACAAATACTACTACTACTACTACTACTACTACTACTACTACTACTAATGATGATGATGATGATGATGGTAGCAATAATGAGGATGATGATGATAGCAATGATGAGGATGATGATGGTGATGACAGTGGCCATACGTCACTGCAGTACACACCACATAATCGGCCTGTGGTAAATAAGATAGCACTTAGGTTGCTTATGCTCATCAAAATACCAATCAGTTGCATCAGGGGCATGCCCACCCTTGAAAGTGCCAAAAATGGGTGGAGCCTTTTCAAATGAGGGAGGATGGGCAGTGTGTGAGGCAGGCCCTCTGTGTCAGTCTCAACTCCTATATTGTATCTGACTTCTTTTGTTTATTGATTTTCGGCTACTTCTGACACATCTTTACCTTCATTTTGATATGTTGTTTGAGATTGCCTGTTGCAGCAAGTTTTAAAACTTTTGCAATTAGTTCTTTGGGAAATGCAAAGTTTGACTACATCATTCATTAGTGTTCAGCTGAGAGTGTTGGCACCGCCCCTAAAACAAACCACACCCCCCTTTCTCCCCTCCCTCTCTCTACAAACGCCGTCAATCCTGCTGTGACATAGGTTGACATGCTTGTCAATCTGGACCTCAAAACAAAATCACCAGCATACCAAGAGCACAGCATTTAAATTTGCCTCCCTGGTTTTTCTATAAAGTAAATTACCTGCTGAAATCATAATCAGCTCAAAATTTACAACTGATAGTTAGGGAGGAACTCTTTAGGTTTGGTTTTGTTGCTTGTCTTCTGTGATGTCTGTCCTGTTGTTCCCACGCAGCTCATATCAATCTCCTCATACCCAGATTCGTTGTGTCTCATCCTCAGGGTTGGGAGTCCACAGGAGACCCATCAATATCAGGCTGCAGAGGGGCCACCAGCCAGAAGGTCCTTGCACTTCTGCTGGGTCACTTTAGTGGTGTTCAGTGGTGCCTGTTCTGAGCTAACATACGTAGGACACCACCTAGGCTACTAAGCCCCCTCCACCCCCCTCTCCCCCTACCCCTTTGATTCTTATGGGAATCGAACCCGAACCCGCCACCTTCCAGTCCGAAACCCAAGGCACTAACCACTGCGCCATGACAGCTGGATGTTGGGGAGGAACTTACCTAATGCCATTTTTAAAGTTTTATTTTGTCGTATATTTTGTACAATTTTATGTCACAGCAGATTTTTCTGCATGAAATTCGGGCTGCTGTCCCCGGAGAGCGCGTTGCCACAAGTGCAGGGCCTACCCTTTATTTATTTTTCTGTCTACAACTGTATTTGTTTCTTTATCAGAGTGGCTTTTTTCTACAGAATTTTGCCAGGGACAACCCCCTTGTTGCCATAGGTTCTTTTATGTGTGCTAAAATAATGATGTGTAACACACGGACCTCGGTTTATCGTCTCATCCAAAAGACTAGCATCCAGACCACCACTCATGGTCTAATGGATGGGGGAAAAGTTTTGGGCCTAAACGAGATTCGAACCGCCACACTCCGACCTGGACTTTTCGCTTTCTAGCAAGCCGTTACCTCCTAGACCACCGATCCACCAATTCACACAACTTGGATAGTGAAATAGCTTTATCCTTGGAATGTAGGAAGCGCTGAGGAGTTATGACAAAGCCTGTTAACTGCTTTTTAAATTTACATATAGACTACATTTTACAATACTTAAAGTCACGGAAGACTTCCCTGCATGACTTTCAGGCTGTTCTCCCCAGGGAGAGCATGTCCCCACAACAGCAGGGCCACCAATTTTTTTTTTCTTTGCCTGTTACAACTGTATTTGTTTCCCTACCAGAGTGGCTTTTTTCTACAGAATTCTGACAGGGACAACTCTCTTGTTGCTATGGGTTCCTTTTACGTGCGCTAGATAATTATGTGTAACACAGGGGACCTGGTTTATCATCTCATACTAAAGACTAGCACCAACACTACCTCTTGTGGTCTATGGCTGGGGGAAAGTTTTGGGTCCAAACAGGATTTAAATCACCGTACAATTCGCACAATACGACCTGAACTTTTCACTTTCTAGACAGGTGCATCACCTCTAGACCATCCATCAACCTAGACCTTAATTTTATTATATTCCGTAACAAAAAAAGCAAAGCAAAGTTCTTTCTCTTTCTTGTTTTATTAAGATAACTGACCTGCTGCCATGACAATCAGCAGTTCTTTGATTTTAAGAAGATTTTTTCATTGCAAGATGTAAGACACTGAAGACAATCTAGAATTGAAGTCACACAGCAGCACTTCTGATTTTTAGTAGCACATTTATATACTAAGTAGCTTTATCATTGCAATCTGGAAGTAAAGTCAAACAGCTGAAAAAAGTAATAGCTGAGGATTCAAAGTTTTTGTTTTGTTTTGTTTTTTTGTTGTTTATTTATTATGATTTTGATTTTGTTGTTGTTTTTCTTGTTTTATTTTTTTCAAATTAATCAACTTTATTAACATTTCTTTTTTCTACTAAGAACTTTCGCCATTGCATGTTTTTGGTGCTGAAAAGTTGTGAGAAAGTGCGTTGATTTTTATTTTATTTTATTTTTTATTTAATTTTATACCACTTTATGTCACAGCAGAATTTTCTATGCTTGAAATTCGGGCTGCTCTCCCCGGGGAGAGCGCGTCGTCACATGTGCAGCGCCTACCCATTATTTTTTTCCCCCTCAGGGATGGTGTCTTAATACGACACCTGTGTGCATGCTGTTGTATATATATATATATATAATATATATATATATATAAAATTTTTGTCATCCGCTCCTACCGGCACACGATGGCCTGCTCTTCCGAAAGGCGGAACGGGATTTTAACGTGTGCGCAAGATGTTGTGCGTGCGTTCGCACACGGGACCTCGGTTTATAGTCTTATCCGAATGACTTTGACATTCAGTTCGATTGTTTCGTCAAACTGGGAAGAAAGGGCGAGCTGGGTACGAACCCAGAAACTCGCGGTTTAGGCTACATATTGGCAGGCGAACGTCTTAACCATCCTGCCACCGTCCTTCCTTATGCTTGAGGAGCTTCTAAAATGCTGAAGTAGTGCAGTCTATTGAACTTACACTGATTAAAGATACGGTTTTGCTGTTGTTGTTTTTTTACATGAGGGGGGGGGGGGGGGGGGGGGGAGGGGACCTAACGCAGGGATCGACGCAGTTCGTCGTAACTTGCGACGGGGGATCGACACATTTGTGTTTTAGAGGTAATAAAGTATTTTGAATTTGAATTTGAATTTGAATATCTGGGGTGTTGATTCTGATCGCTGGGGTGTCTGTCTGCCATCCTCACAGTCCTGCAGAGATTGTCTGCCACATCCTCAACTGCCACTCCCCTGCAGAGACTGATCCATCCCACATCCTCACAGTCCGTTTCAGAGACTGTCCTGCCAACTCCATTTACAGTCCTGCAGAGATTGTCTGCCATACCCTCGTGACCACCACAGTCCTGCAGAGATTGTCTGCCATCCTGACTGCCATCCTACAGTCCTGCAGGAGATGCCATCAGTCATTGTGGAAGCTGGCCGCTTGCTGGCCTGCTGACAGAGGAGGGCTGTGTTTCCTCTCCAGAGACTTGAGGAGATAGTCAAGGGTCTGTAGCCTCCGCCCCTTCTTCACAGGGGCTTTCAGGTTTGGGAGAAGGGGGTGTGAGGGGAGGTTCTTCAGCTTTTGATTTTGCCGCAGGAGTTTTCCTTAGCTCCTTTTTTTTAGTGGACGGGATAGCCCAGTGGTCAGAAAATTGCGCTCTCAATTTGACGACCCGGTTTGATTCCCGTTCGAGGGGATTTTTTTTTCCTGAAGTTAACATCAGTGCTGACTCCCCTCTCCCAAAAAGTCCTTCGGATGAGACTATAAACCGAGGCCACGTGTGCGAACGCACGCAGAACACTTTGCGCACACGTTAAATCCTGTTCCGCTTTTTGTAAGAGTAGGCCATTGTGTGCCGGTGGGAACAGATGACAAGATTTACAAAACTGCATACAAATGAGGAGTGGATGTAAAAAAGCACATGAGTGCTTATTCCATTATTCTCGCTATAAAAAGAATAACTAATAAATGAAATGGATAAAGAGAGTGAGGCCTGCTGTTTTCTCCCTAGCTGACACTGGAGTTGTTTTCAGGCCGCCTGTGAGGGGTCAGAGGCTGGCATTCAGCATCTTGGGTCAGGTTGTGGGGGCTGTATTGTCCTAGAGGCAGGTGACCAGCCATAGGAGGCCTCTTCCAAGTGAGGTCTGCCAGTTGCGTTGCATTCTTTATTTTTTGTCTTATTCTTTTGTATCTAGGATCATGGCATATGCCAGTTGCGTTGTATTTTTGCCTTAGTGGTTTTGTGTGGACCTTCATTCTGCTCCTGCCTTCTTCCTCATGGTCAAATGGATGGGGGGAAAGTTTTGGGCCCAAACGGGATTCGAACCACCGCACACTCGGCAGGTGCGTTACATCTAGACCACCGGCCCACTCTTAGGTGTGTTAGAATAGAGAGTTTAAGAAGTAAGTTTAAAAGATTAAATTATCTGATTATGTATAAAAAGGTAAAAGGTAAAGGTGTCCCATAGCCTGCGTGGTCGTAGGGGAGCGAGGCGTCAGAGCCCTCAGCTTCTCTAGGGGCCAGCATGTTGAGGGCGGTGCCCATCTCCTCTGCCTTGCTGCTTTACCTTCCTTGACCCTAAAGAGGGCAGGTACCCCTTTATAGCTGGGGGAACTGGGGGAACTGTACTGAAGCCAGGGCACCTAAACGGTCACCCATCCAATTGGCAACCACGCTCGATGCTGCTTAACTTGGCTTGGGGAAAGTGAGCGCTCTGACCATTGAGCTATCCCGTTCCCCTGATTATATATAGAATATAGATATAATAGATAGATAGATAGATAGATAGATAGATAGATAGATAGATAGATAGATAGATAGATAGATAGATAGTAGATAGATAGGATAATATAATAATCATAATAGTATATATATAAATATAATAAAAAATAATTGTGAATTATATATATATATATATATATATATATATTATATATATATATATAAATATGTGTGTGTGTGTGTGTGTGTGTGTGTGTGTGTGTGTGTGTGTGTGTGTGTGTGTGTGTGTGTGTGTGTGTGTTGTGTGTGTGTGTAATCTGTTGTGCCATTAAATAGTACAAAAAATAAACAAAGAGCTGTCTCCTCCGTGTGCAGTAATATTATTAATATTTATGCTAGTATTATAAACCAATACACTCAAAGAATTATAACTCTAACACGCAACACACAGCCAACACACTAAGGGGTTATTTCCCTTCAAAGGCAACACCTTTTAATACCGATCAAAATACTGCCCGATCTTCTTTCTTACAGGCAGTATTATATTATATTACATATCAATGAGTATGACTAAGCACATGAAAGAACGTTTCTCACAGGCATTGATATTAGCTAGTATCAACCATGATATAAAATAATTCTCATTCTTGTATGCAATCATATTATATTACTGATATCAACAAACAGATACCAAGCAGCTACCTTGTCCTTAAGGATGCCGAGATTCAACCTATCTACCGTTGGTCCCCGCTCTTTTTCTATTTCTGGTCCATAGTTCTGGAATAACCTCCCTCTCTCCCTTCGGCAAAAGCCTACATATGACACATTTAAATCCAACCTCAAGACACACTTTTTTCAACCTAAGATTTTCCCCTTCTGTTTCTATCTCCTATCTGCCCCTGCCTTAAACATCTGAAATCCCCATTCACCCTGCCAAAGTGTATAACGTTTATAAGTGTGTGCACGCGCGCTTGCATGCGTGCGTGTGTGCGTGCGTGTGTGTGTACATTCGAATTTGCTAAAACTATTTTAATCATCATCGATTGCTAATGTGTTGTATAGGTCGAATGCAAGTCGCTTTGATTTGTTTTTGCAAGATATAGCGCTATATAAATTTTATGTATTATTATCATAATAAACATAATGAAAGACATCTCTCCTCAAAGATATCTCTCCTCACATGCAATAATGTCAGTTAGCATCAACCAGAACACGAAACCCTGTCTTTCGTGTAGGCTATCTCAATTCAAAATGTCTTTTAAAAAAGTATATCATTAACTATATCACCAATAAAATACTGAAAGAATTAGCTTCTTTATAGTAGTTAATATGAACAAAATATTCAGAAAAAATCAACTTCTTGTGTGCAATAATATCAATCATTACCAAATCAATTAGTACCAACAGTTACACTGAAAAAATCATCTCCTCCCACGCGATCATGTGAGCTTGCATCAACAATGACAAAATCACATTCTCATAATTATGCAATGATGTCAGCGTTTGCAATTATACTTCGTCTCTTGGCGTGCAAAAATATCAGTTAGTATCAACAATGGCAAAGTCTTCTCCTCATATGCAATTATGTCAGTGTTTACAAGGATACCTCATCTCTTCACGTGCAACACTATCAACTAGTATAAAACAGTTGTACTGACAACATTATCTAATCCTGTTCCCTTGTGGGGATGCTGGGGGCGTGTTAGTATGAATACCATCAGTCTGTTTTCTGCTGTCTTGGTCCATTCTCCTGCCTTTTTTCCAGACAGACTTAAAAGATAACTATACTCTCCCATGCTCAAGGCAGAGGCACTGGGCCTGACTTGCCTCAAAAGCAGCACAACGCATTGCCTGACTTGCCTTGATAGCACACAACGCATTGCCTGACTTGCCTCAAAAGCAGCATAACGCATTGCCTGACTTGCCTTGATAGCACACAACGCATTGCCTGGCTTGCCTTGACAGCAGCACAACGCATTGCCTGACTTGCCTGTACAGCACACAACGCATTGCCTGGCTTGCCTTGACAGCAGCACAATGCATTGCCTGGCTTGCCTGTACAGCACACAACGCATTGCCTGACTTGCCTGTACAGCACACAACGCATTGCCTGGCTTGCCTTGACAACAGCACAACGCATTTTTGCTGATATTTATGACAGACTACAGTTGCTGTCACAGTGTTTTGTTTTTGTTTCGTTTTGTTTAATGTCCTTCACTACTTGGTGATATAGACACACCCGCATTCTCTCTCTCTCTCTCTCTCTCTCTCTCTCTCTCTCTCTCTCTCTCTCTCTCTCTCTCTCTCTCTCTCTCTCTCTCTCTCTCTCTCATATATATATATATATATATATATATATATATATATAATATATATATATATATATATATATATATATATATATATATATATATATATATATATATATATATATATATATAAACTAAGAACTAACTACAGAAGAGATCTTACTGGGGAAGAATATATAACCTCAGCAACTGATGTTATGAACTGCTGAGAGTCATACAAAACTTCTTGAACTGTGGCATATCTTTTTTTAATATCTAATCCTCTCCTTTTAAAAAGGTCAATAAGAATTGGGCAATCAAACAATAAGTGGTGGATTGATAGAGGCTGAGAACAGCAACATGACACGTTTTTAGAATATTTGGTATTCCATACATTCAACCTCAGTTTATACATTAAAATTTCTAGTTTACGTGAACAAGAAATACGTTCAAAATGTGATGTCTTCATTTTGGAATGCATTCTATTCATCAATCTAGCACTAATTTCATACGAGGACAGTACAAGATTGGAATCAAACGTTTCAATACTACGACCAGAGGCACCTTGTTTTGCTAATGAATCAACCAACTCATTCCAATAAATTCCACAGTGAGAAGGGACCCAACATAAAGTTATTTGAATCCCTCTACTTGCAATACAGTGTATCAAAAATTTAATCTCAAATATAATATCTGTCCTTATTTTCCCTTGCCAGTTATTTAGTGCCTTCAATACTGCTTTTGAATCAATACAAAAAAGTATGTGGGAAATATCAAGAGCCATATCAGACAAAAACTTCAAGGCCATACAAATTGCAAATAATTCAGACGTAAAAATGGAAAAATGTTCTCCTAAATGAAACGACTTTTGCACTTTTAAAGCAGGAATCACAAATGCTGCCCCACTTCTGCCTGATTCCAATACAGATCCATCAGTATACACTTTTAAATAATTGAAATAATTACATTCAATGTGGCTTTTTACATCGACAGTGAGAAGATTTTGATCTTCATTCTTTTTTACATCCGTGTAATCAATGTCAAAGCTAGCTGAAATATGTTCCCACGGAGGCATTCGGGGAACCATCGGTAAATTTGGAATCGTTGCTATGTCAATGCCAATTTCTTTCATTAATGAATCAGTATAATTTTTAATTGGCAGCAGAAATGAAATATCGCATGCTCGTTTTGGATAATCAGTGTCTTGATCCATAAGTATTTCATCTTTTACTGAATTTGGAATAGAGAGACTCCGAATCACGTACTTTGATACCGCCAATCTTCGTTGATCAGAGAGAGATAATAAATGTGCTTCTTTATAAGTATTAGCTGTGTTAGCATGTGTTGGAACACCAAGTGCTATCTTTATGGCTTTACTGTCTAAACTTTGTAATTTTTTAAGCAGATAATCTGCAGCAGAAAAATAAACTTCTTGTCCATAGATTAATTTTGAGCGTACTAAAGATTGAGCCAAATGTATCAGTGTTTTAGTATCTTGACTCCATGCCTGAAAACTTATTACTTTTAAAAAATTCAGTCTTTTTCTAGCCTCGGTTATTAAGTGGTCGATGTGCATCTTCCAGCTCAACTTTCTAGTTAAAATTACACCTAAGAATTTTACATATGGTTTATACTTAAGCACTGTTCCTTCTAATTTTAGGGTTGGTAATTTTGATGGATTTTCACCATTATTAAAGAGCACAAGACATGTTTTTTCTGCAGATAGTTCTAACTTATTCTCCTTCATAAAGCTACAGAATTTATTTAATTCATCTTGATATAAATGTTCAACATAATTGGTAACTCTTTTTTTGGTGTTTTTCCTAACTGAAGTATTTATCCATATTGCGATATCATCAGCATACTGAACGACTTGAGTATTAGTTGACAAACAACTAGGGAGATCATGTACAAGAATAGAAAACAACATGGGAGCAAGCACTGATCCCTGCGGTATACCTAAATTGATAGGTTTATAGGATGAGTAAGCTGAGCCCAATTTAGTGCAGATTGATCTATTAGATAAAAAATTGTGAAGATATTTATATAACATTCCATTGATACCAATATTCTTCAATTTATGCAACAATTTTTCATGACAGACTCTATCGTATGCTTTCTTCACATCAAAGAATGTAGCTAACACACTTTTCCTTCTGGCAAATTGTTTTTTAATATGGTGAGTTAACTTAACTAAGTGATCAGAAGTACATCTTCCCTTTCGAAAGCCAGCCTGATTAGTTGGGATAACATTATTCTTTTCACAATAATGAAACAGACGTTTATGAATGATTTTTTCCATTACTTTACCCACATGTGAAGTGAGAGCAATTGGTCTATAACTATCTATTGATGACCTCAACTTACCTTTCTTAAGGATTGGAACTACTATAGACTGCCTCCAGATATTAGGAAGAGTGCCATTTATCCAACACTTTTGGAAAAATGAATAAAGTAGTCTTTTCCATTTTAAAGGCATATGGGCCAGCATTTGATAAGATACACCATCAGGACCAACTGCTGTCTTGTTAAAAGTAAATGAATCTAGGGTTTCAATAAATTCATCATATTGGAGAGGAGCATTCAAATAATCCGCATTACATGATGATACATTTTCTAATTTGTCTAGCTTTTCTGAAGAGTCATTACTTTTGATGTCTGATTGAGGCTTTGAGGATGAACTATTATCTGCAAACATTGTAGCAAAGGCTTCTGCTTTTTCAAATATGCTTGGAAATCTGTTTTCTTCAAATTTGATTGGAAACGATGGGAGTTGAAAGCCGTTTTTCATTTCAGAAACTTTCTTCCAAACTTTATGCATGTCCTTGGATTCTGAAACTTCATTTATACAGAATTCTGTCCAATAATTGTTTTTCGCCTGAGCAATTGTTTTCTTACTATGACATTTAGCATATTTCATACGAATAAAGTTTTCCTCTGATTGGTTTTTTAACCATATTTTATACTGTTCCTTTTTATAGTTTACTGCATCCTCACATTCTTTAGTCCACCATTTATTGCCTGATCGTTTTCCATTCTTCCTGATTTTGCGTTTGGGAATAGAAAACTCAGCTGCTAGAATGAGCATTGCCACAAAATTTGAATAAAATTTATCAACATCATCCTCAGCAATCGTTTCAATAGCCATACCTTGGAGAAACGAATGAAAAGAACTCCAGTTAGCTAATTTATATATAAATTGAGGGATTTTATCCTCAGTATGTGGTAGATCTGATGCTGAAAGGTCCTCAAATGACAATGTGATTGGAAAATGATCACTTCCGAGGCAATCCTCTTCAACATTCCATGTGCAGTTAATAGCTAATCCTGGAGATACTAAGGCTAAGTCAATGGCACTGGGTTTATGGGTAGAAACATCAGGAATTCTGGTTACTCTACCATCATTCAATAAGTAAAGCTTTGAATCTACAATATTTTCTATTAAACGATTGCTAGTGATGGTAGAGCATGCAGAGTCCCAAAAAGGAGCATGAGCATTGAAATCTCCAAGAATAATCCATTTATCACTGTCACACTGTCACAGTGTTCAACGAAGAAGAACACCATCTATGTGCAATGATACTCTGGCTTTTTGTTTGCGTCTTTGTTTTTGCTGCCTCATCTTCTGCGACCTTCCTGTCCTGCAGTTCCCACGCCGTTCATTCCAATCTCCCTACCCCAGCCATACCCAGGTTCGCTATGTCTCATCCTCAGGATCTGGAGTCCACAGGGGGCCATCAATATCAGGCCGCCGTGGGGCCACCAGCCAGATGGGCCCTGTACTGCTGCTGGGTCACTTTGGTAGTATTCAGTGGTGCCTGTTCTGAGCTAACATACGCAGGACACCAACTACTAAGCCCCCTACTAACGACAGTATCAGCTCAGTCGCTGAGCCAGACTGAATGAGTCACCCACCCGAGGTGGAGATCACCACAGCGTCCCTCCAATGACCGCCCCCCTTCCCCAATCGCCAAGCCCAAATGCTATGGCACAAAACAAGATCAGCACAGAAGTGTATGGAGAAAGCAAATCTGAAGTCAGCATGAGACCAGAGCAACTGGAGCCACCACTCATAGAAAAGTCGCCTATGGTATGAAGATGAATGACGATGATGTAATGCTGCTGCTCTGGAAGTGCTTGCGCTTTGAGACTTCTTGACAGGGCTGTACTCTATGCTTCATATTATAATATATCCTGGCGTCAACCAGACCCGAGAGCTACAGGCACCCACAGTGTTGGTCATGTAATTTGAGTAGCACTCTGTCACTCGCATCCATAAAGTAGATGAAGCTCAACTATGTGATCTCAGTCTCTCCAATAACCCCATAGCAAACTCACTCTGGGTAGGAGCTGGCCGGAGTCCGAAAAATTCTTTATGAATGACTTGTATAGGATCCGAACAAGCGATGTTTCAGTCCGTAACCCAAGACACTAGCCACTGCATCATGGCGGCTGGTTGCATTGATCATAAGCCAGTAATCAATAATTGTACTTACAAAATCCGTTTTTTACGTGCAATATCATCAGTTAGTATCAACACACGCTAAAAAAATAATGCTTACATATGCAATAATATCAGTTTTCAAATGATGAAATGCTTTCCTCACATGCAGTTAAACCGTTTGCAGGTCTATCAACACCTACACTAACAAAATGATATTCTCACTTGCAATAATATCAGTCAGTATCAACAGATGAAATCCTTTCCCCACATGCAGTTATAATTATTGGATTGTAGGCCTATCAACACTTCCACTTCCAAAAACATGTTCTGAAATGCAGTTACATCCTGTAGAATCAACCAATGAAATCCTTTCCTCACATGCACTTATATCAGAAACCTCCCACGTGTCCACCCTGACCTGATTCACTTGTTCAGTGCAGCACTGTGGCAGATTTTTACCTGTCAGTTCCTTTGTTCCATAGAGCTCGGTCTCATTCCTCAACACCTGAAAGAAAAATCATCCTCCTTGTTTTCCTCCTTCTCCTCCTCACTTTTTTTATATATTTTTTTAATCATGACACTCCAGAAATATAGGCTATAAATGCATCGCAAACACACACATACACATACACACATGGGGGGACGGGATAGCCTAGTGTTCAGAACATTGCGCTCGCAATTTGACGACCCGGGTTCGATTCCCGTTCGAGAAGATTTTTCTCCTGGAGTTAACATCAGTGCTGACTCCACTCTCCCCCAAAGTCCTTCGGATGAGACTATAAACCGAGGCCCCGTGTGCGAACGCACGCAGAACATCTTGGGCACGCGTTAATTCCTGTTCTGCTTTTCGTAAGAGTAGGCCATCGTGTGCCGGTGAGAACAGGTGACATTTACAAAACTGCATACACACGGGGAATGGATGTAAAAAAAAAACACAGGAGTGCTTATCCCATTATCCTCGAGATAAAAAAATGAATGAATAAGTAAATAACAAAAAGATATAGACATATACAGATATATTGTTTACACACACAGATATATGTGTATATATATATACATAATATAAATTGTATATTATATATTATATGTGTGTATAAATACACTGTGCCATTGCTAAAGTTAGTATAATATATCCACAGAACTTACACTGTTTTAAAGTTAAGGTTCTAAATATTTCAGAAGTAGTTTATTGTTTGTCCATGTTAAGGTTCTGATAAGCACAAAGTAGTCTATGTAGGTTCTGGCATAGCAGTGGTGCTCTAGTCTTTGTACACATTAAAGCTCTCACCTACAAAGAGTAGTTTATTTCATGTGGAGCTAAGATAGGGGCATATCAGTAGTAGTTTATTTTACGTCCATAGTCAGATCGTCATTGGCCAACATTTTTGGCCATACAGAAGATAGTCACTGGCCAACCTTGTGGCCATACAGAAGATCGTCACTGGCCAACCTTGTGGCCATACAGAAGATCGTCACTGGCCAACCTTGTGGCCATACAGAAGATCGTCACTGGCCAACCTTGTGGCCATACAGAAGATCGTCACTGGCCAACCTTGTGGCCATACAGAAGATCGTCACTGGCCAACCTTGTGGCCATACAGAAGTCGCAATCTTCACCATCGTGTATCAGATAATGCGTTTTTAGTGTAATGGGGAAAAATATCAATAACACTTTTATCACCGTCAGAATGAAGACAGCATCCATCAGTACTGCTCACTGAAGCTGCGCTCTTGCCTGTGTGAAATAACAGACAGCTCTTGGATGTGTGATCTGGCGCTGCTGTGTTCCATCCACAGCCGACACTTTGGGAGGCAGGACAGACAAGAGCTGCTGTCTGCAGCACTAAGAACCAGACTTGCCAGCCCTTTGCAGAATACCAAGCAGATCTTGCCACCAGTTAGACATTCAGTAAATCAGTTTGAGTTTAAGAAAGAACTGGCCAGCCACAACCAGCGATGTACCAGCGTTAACACATAGAGCACAATTCCAGAGTCTTCTGGTACTGAAGGCTGCCAATACACTCAAAGAAAGCTAAACATTCAACGACAATTCAATGATATCTTTTAAAGTGTCAGTTCTCAGTAATACAGTTTTCAATATTGCAAGCCAAATTGCAGCTTCATACTGTCAGCCAATGTGCAGTTTTCCCCCATTGTAAGCTAAATTACGATCTTCCCTATCGAAAGTTAAACTACAGTTGTTTTTTTCATTTTGTCCGCAAAACTGCAATTGTCCATAACTATAGTAAAGAAATCGTGATGTGTGGCGAGGCAAGGTTTCCACCACCCTGACCTGACCTGACCTGACCTGACCTGACCTGGCCTGACCTGACCTGAAATGACCAGACCTGATCCTGACCTGACCCGACCCGACGTGACCTGACCCTGCTACAGCATAGTGGAGGAGTGTTTGTCCTGTGCCCCCGCAGTGTCCGGGTCAGGGTTGAGCGAGGTCAGCTCCACGGGGTTGGTCTTGCTGAGGGTCAAGGCCACAGCGGTGGCGGTGGCGGGGCCTGACGTCACCTGACCTCTGCCCACGAAGCCCGAGGAGCGGCGGCCCCGGCATGGGCGACAGCAGCAGCAGCTGAGGCGGAGCTGGCGGAGGAAGAGGAGGAGGAGGAGGGGGTGGAGGGTGAAGGTGGAGGAGCGGATCCAACTGAGGGCCTGCAGGAGCAGGATGGTGGCGCTGCACTGTGGCTCCACGCACTGCGGCTCCAGCAGCGAGATGGCGCCGTAGGGGAGCTGGCTGATGACGGTGAGAAGGTTGAGCACGCACAGGGACACCGCCACGCCCCGGTGATCCACCCCCCCCTCCCCGCCCTCCCCAGGACCACCACCCCCCTCCCCCCCGCCTCTGCCCCCTCCCCCACCGCTGCCCGTGCTGTCCAGCGAATTGTTGTGGGTCAGTTGCGGGGAGGTGGTGGTGGTGATAGAGGAGGTGGTGGTGGTGGTAGTGGTAGAGCTATGGTGGGGGGTGCCCAGGAACACGCGGACGGGTCTGTTGGAGACTGGGCGTGGTCCCTGAGGCCCCCGGAAGGCGTGGAGCGGCTGCCAGGACATGTCGGCCGTGGAGTCCTGAGGCATGCCGCCCAGCAGGGTGACGAGCATCAGCACGGTCAGCACCACCAGCAGCACGCAGGGCAGGTACAGCGTCACGCAGGCCGAGGCCACCGCCGCCCTCTTGCTGATGCCGTACACGCACATCCCCTCCTGAGGCCACACCGCGGCGCTCAGCAACCACAGGGGAATCACCACCCCCATCCCCACCACCCACGGCACCCCCATCGTCACCACGCGCACCCCCACCCTGCCGCTGAGGCGGTGGTAGAGGGCGGGGTGGAGGGCGAAGAGCAGACGGTCGAGGTTGAGGAGGAGGAGGACGAGGAGGGAGACGAAGGGCAAGGCAGCGTCCAGCGTCATCCAGGCCACGCAGAAGGCGCCCGCCAGCCGCCAGGGCTGCAGCTCGAAGTAGACAGAGAAGGGGTCCACTGCCGCGCTGAAGGCCAGGTCTGCCACAGCCAGGTTCAGCACCTGCAGTTTCCCGGGCACATATTATGTAAGCATGCATACATACACACATGAACACACAAGCGTGCGCACGCACGGACACACACGCAGGCACGTAGGTACAGCCGCACACAAACACACACAGACATAAGCACACGCATGCACGCATGCACGCATGCACACACACACACACATAAAAATTTGATTTGATTTGATTTGATTTGATTTGACACACACACACACACACACACACACACACACACACACACAACACACACACACACACACACACACACACGCACGCACGCACGCACGCAAAGGCACGCACGGGCACACACGCAGGCACCTTGGCACATGCGCACACGAAAACACACAGACACACATAAGCACACACATGCACGCATGCACGCACGCACACACGAATACACACACACATGCACGCATGCACGCGCACACGCTCACACACAGCCACACACATACACACACAGAGGCACGCAGGCACGCAGGCATGCGCGTGCACGCACACACATACACACACACACGCACACACACACACACGTACACATACACACACGCACACACACACACGCACACGCACACACGCACACGCACACACACACACACAGGGAGTAGATCATGTAATATATATTTGGATATCACGAGAGAAGGTCATCCGATCATGCTTTTTTATAGAAAAAAAAACACTTTTCCTCTTCTTTTCAAGTGTAATACAGTGACAAAAACAAAAATGAAACCATAGCGATGACAAAGGTGAAAGGTTACAATGACCGATAGCTGTGTAGAGGAAGATGCCGGATGAGACTATAAACCGAGGTCCCATGTGCGAACGCATGCAGAGCATCTTACGCACATGTTAAAAATCTGTTCCGCTTTCCGGAAAAGTAGACCCTTGTGTATGGGTAGGAACGGATGACAAAATTAACAAAACTGCGCTCATACAGGGACTGGATGTAAAAATTCACGTGAGTGCTTATTCCATTATCCTCAAAATAAAAGACTTTAAAAAAAAGAGGATAGTGACAATAAAAATGATGATGACATGGACGACGATGACTACAATAATGATATATAGGGAAAGAAAAATGATGGTAAAGAAGAAGAGGAGAAAGAGGAGGAGGAGGAGGAGGAGGAGGAGGAGAGGAGGAGGAGGAGGAGGAGAAGGAGGGGGAGGAGGAGGAGGAGGGGAGGAGGAGGGGGAGGAAGCGAAGGAGGAAGAGGCGGAAGAGAATGGCAGGTGTCTGCCTTCAAACCCCACAGACCAAGCTGTACGGCCCACGAGAGTAGCTGGAAAGGTAAAGGTAAAGGTGTCCCATAACCTTGGCGGTCGTAGGGGAGCGAGGCATCAGAGACCTCAGCTTCTCTAGGGGCCAGCATACTGAGGGCGGCGCCCATCTCCTCTCCCTCGCTGCTTTACCTTCCCTGGAAAGGACATGCATGCTCTTCTTTTCCCCAGACACATCTGACAGTGTCCAGCTGAAGGAGAGAAGAAGGCGACTGACTGAGTACCTGCTGGCAAGTTGGTTTTCTACCCCGTTGTAAACTGTACATCGTTGCACACTTTGAATACGAGCTTTAAAATGTGACGAGGTGACAGCCCCGATATGGCCTGTGTGGTCAGCGGGGCTGTAAACAACACCACTGGATTGGATTGGACAGCCCCGATAATTATGGCCTGTGCGGTCAGTGGGGCTGTCAGCAGCCTCAGGGGATTGCCTACCTGCTGATAGACCAGCTTGGCGCGCAGCGTGGCCCTACACAGCAGCAGCAGCAGCAGCAGCAGGTTGCAGAGGATGTTGGTGGCGGTGATGACGGTGCCCATGGTGGCGCTGTGCACAAAGCCCCTCAGGTGCGAGCTGTCGTGGTACACGCTGGCTTCCCCCCCCTCCTCCCCCAGGGCGGGGTACAGCAACCCGGAGTGCCCGGGCTGGGCGGGGTCTTCCAGCAGGTGCTCGTTCTCCTCCATCCACTGCAGCACCTCCTCCAGCCCCCCAGTCAGAGTTTCCCCCCCGGGCAGATTGTAGAAGTAGTACGGATACAGCTCCGATTCCGCCGTCGTCTGTTCCTGGAGAGACAGGGCAGGAAGTCAGTCAATTCAAATTCAAAATTCAAATTCAAAAATACTTTATTATCTCTAAAACAGAGAAATTCCAGTGGGTTACAAGCCATATATAAGAACAAAATCCACATAAAAATAATATCAATATAGCGCAACACAGGTTCTGAACATCAGCACGCACCCATCACAGTATAAAAGGAATAAAAAGCACCCACAAGTCAGCAATACCTCACACTGCACCCACTCTGAGAATGTTAGGGGACGGACAGCCTGGTGGTCAGAACATTGCGCTCGCAATTTGACGACCCGGGTTCGATTCCGGTCGAGGAGATTTTTCTCCTGGAGTTAACATCAGTGCTGACTTCACTCTCCAAAGTCCTTCGGATGAGACTATAAACCGAGGGCCAGTGTGCGAACACACGTAGAACATCTTGCGCACACGTTAAATCCTGTTCCGCTTTTCGTAAGAGTAGGCCATCGTGTGCCGGTGGGAACAGATGACATTTACAAAACTGTATACACACGGGGACTGGATTAAAACAGCACAAGAGTGCTTATCCTATTATCCTCGATATTAAAGAATAAATCAATAAATCAAATCAAATCTACACTGACACAGGGAATCTCTACACTGACACACAGGGAATGTCTACACTGACACACAGGGATATCCTGGATTTTAACAGCCACACGGGGATATCATAGATTCCACAGTCACACAGGGATATCATAGATTCCACAGTCACACAGGGATATCATAGATTCCACAGTCACACAGGGATATCATAGATTCCACAGTCACACAGGGATATCATAGATTCCACAGCACACAGGGATATCATAGATTCCACAGTCACACAGGGATATCATAGATTCCACAGTCACACAGGAATATCATAGATTCCACAGTCACACAGGGATATCATAGATTCCACAGTCATACAGGGATATCATAGATTCCACAGTCACACAGGGATATCATAGATTCCACAGTCACACAGGGATATCATAGATTCCACAGTCACACAGGGATATCATAGATTCCACAGTCACACAGGGATATCATAGATTCCACAGTCACACAGGGATATCATAGATTCCACAGTCACACAGGGATATCATAGATTCCAGTCATACAGGGATATCATAGATTCCAGTCATACAGGGACATCATAGATTCCAGTCATACAGGGATATCCTGGATATTACAGTCATACAGGGAAATCATGGATTCAACATCAACACAGGAAAAGGATGGATCCCACATTCACACAGGGAAATAATGGATTTTGAAGACACACAGTACAGGGAAATCACAAATGCCAACAATCATAACGTGAAATCACACAGTTGGAGCAATCCGCAATGACTGCATTAGTCCTGCAGAACTGAAGACTTACAACATCCAGAACATTGTCAATCTCCTCGAATTAGCATACACTGATTACACACATACAGGCATGGTACGCACGCACGCACGCACACATACATGCACGCACACGTACACACACATACACACATACACACACACATCAAATGATCTGGTGTCTGAATCAATAACGGAGTAAAGCAAGGTACCATGGTAGTGGCTGTAGCAGAGGTGCTGTTACTGTGCAGACAGTGAAGATTCCTCAGATCACACAGCCTCCTGAGCTCTGGTAGCAGGGAATTCCTGCAACACACAGCTTCCTGACTGAAATCAGGGACTGGATGTAAAAAAGCGCATTAATGCTTATTCCATTATCCTCGATATAAAAGAATAAACAAATCAGCACTGAGTCCCTTCTCAGACAGGTATGTATAAGACTATGTCTCTGTCTGTCTGTCTGTCTGTCTGTCTGTCTGTTCTGTCTCTGTCTCTGTCTCTGTCTCTGTTCTCTGTCTCTGTCTCTGTCCTGTCTCTCCTCTCTCTGTCTCTCTTCCTCTCTCTCTCTCTCCTCTCTCTCTCTCTCTCTCTCTCTCTCTCTCTCTCTCTCTCTCTCTCTCTCTCTCTCTCTCTCTCTCTCCCCCCTCTCTTGCTCGCTCTCTCGCTCTCTCTCGTTGTTGTTTGGTTAGAGGTTATTTCATCTTGATATTATTCCTGATAAGGGTGGGGACTGGCTGTAAAAAATACGATTGCTTATTCATTTTCCTCGAAATAAAAGAATTTGACTTGACTTGATTCTCTCTCTCTCTCTCTCTCTCTCTCTCTCTCTCTCTCTCTCTCTCTCTCTCTCTCTCTCTCTCTCTCTCTCTCTCTCTCTCTCTCTCTCTTCTCTCTCTCTCTCTCTCTCTCTCTCTCTCTCTCTTCTTTCTGTCTGTCTGTCTGTCTGTCTGTCTGTCTGTCTGTCTGTCTGTCTGTCACTGTCTCTCTATCTCTGTCTCTCTCTGTCTGTCTGTCTGTCTGTCTGTCTGTTTGTCTGTCTGTCTGTCTGTCTGTCTGTCTGTCTCTGTCTCTGTCTCTTTCTCTTCTCTCTCTCTCTGTCTGTCTTCTGTCTGTCTGTCTTCTGTCTGTCTCTCTCTCTCTCTCTCTCTCTCTCTCTCTCTCTCTCTCTCTCTCTCTCTCTCTCTCTCTCTCTCTCTCTCTCTCTCTCTCCCTCTCTGCGTCTCTCTCTCAAAAATCAATACAATGCATAACTGTTCTGTAGAAACACACAGTCATACATTGTGCCTGTGGACAGGCATCTCTGCTTAAGGCCAACACTCCCATTACCAAGGACAGACAGACATCGGCTTCTGCGCAGTTAGCCCCCCTCCCTGTATACATGTCAAATTGCCAACAAAACACAGAGAGGAATCAAACAGGAAGAAAACCTGACAGGAAAACAACACAAAGGGGAACTTCACTGCAAAGAAAAGCTGCTATTTCAAGTGCCTCTGATCCCAGCTGTTCAACAGTAGTTACAAAGTGGATCGGTGGCCTAGGAGGTTACTCACCTGCCAAGAAAACGAAAAGTCCGGGTCGGAGTGTACAGTGGTTCGAATCCCGTTTGTGCCCAAAACTTTTCCCCCATCCATTAGACCATGAGTGGTGGTCTGGATGCTAGTCTTTCGGATGAGACGATAGATCGAGGTCCCGTGTATAACACATCATTATTTAGCGCATGTAAAAGAACCCATGGCAACAAGGAGGTTGTCCCTGACAAAATTCTGTGGAAAAGTCCACTCTGATAGGGAAACAAACACAGTTGCAAACAGGAAAAAGGAGAAAAAATAATGGGTAGGCGCTGCACTTAAGGCGATGCGCTTTCCTCGCGGAGAACTTCCCAAATTTCACGCAGAGAAGTCTGCTGTAACATAAAGTGGCAAAAAAGAGATAAAAGAGACTAAGTTAAAGGCTAATACGCAAAACAAGGCTTGTCATAAAGATGTGTGATACTCTATCATTCAAAGTCATACTCTTTCCAAATAAATGTTGATGTATGATATGTATAATGTATACACTAACACCACAAACATTAAAAAAAAATACTTTCAAAGAAAACAGACACAAACTTCAGCTATTTTTTCTGGACCTCGTAAAAAAAATTGGCCTATCTATCTAAACTTTTCTCAATGTTGTCTACTATATTCTGCACAAACCACGAAGATGCTACCTTCTAAAAATAATAAGCGCAATCCAAACATATACACAATCACACCCACAAGATATGACTGCTGAGGCTCCACGGAGTTGACACTCACACTCACAAGACAATCAAACCCTCAGCATTTTATCAAGAGACAGGAAGACAAGGAATTGTCTTGTGAATGCTAATGGTCTTCATTTTCTGCAGGATTGCCAATCCCCTCAGCATCAAGGCTGCAAATGCTTTCCCCGCCAACGAGACAGGATGTCCAGTAAACGGAAGCACATTAAGGGTTTCCTCCCCTGATGAATCTATAAAATGACGTCAGGTTGTAGGTGCTGACAATGTTTACAGGACAAAGTGACCTGTCATAGCTGACGTTAATCCCATTCAGCTGTTGGTTGATGATGAGGGCAGGGAATGCTGGCTTCAGGAAGTGTTCACTCTCATTCGTATGGACCTCAGCTCACGCTCCTAGATCCGGTTTCCGTACTACATTAGACATTCACCACATCCCCAGCACACGCTGAAGTCGCTGATTATTTGGGACAGGTTTTGGTTGCTGATGAAAGCTGAGAGAGCTGACGACCTGGGTGATGATGACTTGAGAGCAGCAGTGACGCTGACCAGGGGTGTGTAATTACTGGCATGGTCGTCATTCCACAACGTGTGCATTCAGTAATTAAGTCATTGCAGATTCACTGGGTGATGATGACTTCAGTGCAGCAGTGCCACTGATCACTG
>CM060334.1:48274529-48282029 GCA_030674155.1 Stramonita haemastoma
CACACACACACACACACACACACACACACACACACACACACACACACACACACACCCATCTCTCTCTCTCTCTCTCTCTCTCTCTCTCTCATTCCTACTCTCTCCTCTCTTCTCATTCCTTCACTGCCTCTTTCTATTCCTTCTCTGTGATGGTTATTTTCTAATGCCTGTCAGCGTGTCTATCTGTTTGAGTTTTCTTGTTGATGAATTCAGACTTCTGTAAGATCAGAGAGGCTATATATCTAGAAATAGCCGGAAACGAGAGCGTGATTGAGATAGTAGTATGTTCTATGTTGAAGAATGGCATACTTTAGGTAGGAGAGAGAGGGAGAGAGAGAGGGGAGAGAGAGAGGAGAGGAGGAGAGAGAGAGAGGAGAGAGAGAGAGAGAGGAGAGGAGAGAGAGGGAGAGAGAGAGGAGAGAGAGAGAGAGGACAGTTGTCCAGCAAAGTTCCAGCAATAGAGCGACACACATTGCACAACACGTGAGGCCAGGAGTTCACTTAACATCAGTGCCGACTCCACTTTCCCCAGGAGTCTTTCGGATGAGACTATAAACCGAGATCCGTGTGCGAACGCACGCAAAACATCTTGCGCACACGTTAAATCCTGTTCCGCTTTTCATAAGAGTAGGCCATTGTGTGCCGGTGGGAACAGATGACAAGGTTTACAAAACTGCATATACACGGGGACTGGATGTAAAAAAAGTACATGAGTGCTTATTCCATTATCCTCGATGTAAAAGAATAAAAGAAAAAAAAAAAGAAAAAAAAAAGAAAAGGAGTCTTTGCTGTGTCCATTGTGAGGGTACAGCGGTCAGGAGTGCCACCATTCTCCCTCCCTCCCTCCTCCACCCTCCTACCTTCCGTCCTTCCACCTTCCAAATACTGCCTCTGTGTGTGTGTGTGTGTGTGTGTGTGTGTGTGTGTGTGTGTGTGTGTGTGTGTGTGTGTGTGTGTGTTATTTATTCATTCTTTTATTTTTTTTTCATATTGAGGGTAATGGTATAGGCACTCGTGTGCTGTATTTTTACATCTAGTCCGCATGTGTATGCAGTTTTGTCAATCTTCTCATCTGTTCCCACCAGCACACAATGGCCTACGCCTACGAAAAGCGGAGTGTTTGTGTGTATGTGTGAGTGTGTATTTTATTTATTATTCTTTTATATTTATTTCTTTTTCATACTGAGGGTAAAGGAATAAGCACTCGTGTGTAGTATGTGTGTGTGTGTGTGAGAGTGGTGTGTGTGTGTGTGTGTGTGTGTGTATGAGTGTGTGTGTGTGTGAGTGTATGTCTGTCTGTCTGTCTGTCTGTCTGTCTGTTCTGTCTGTGTGCACATGCACACGCGCGTGAAAACTCGGATGAGATTTTAATTTTCTCTTTCTCGCCTTTCTGACAGGGGTAGTGATCCATCTCTCTTTGCCAACTCATCCGCCAGTAGGAAAGAAGTAGTCCCTCTTCACTGATGCCGTTATGTCACACAGCTTACACTGGCAGAATGATGCACTGCCTCTGCCTTCACTAATACGATTAGGGAATTTCTGCCTTCTGAAATTCACCGAAGGCTACCTAAATTAGAATCTAGCGATAAATACAGCGGCGTTTCTAATTTAGCTTCTGATACTCAATAAAAGACAGACGAAAACCTCTGACAGGAAACCGAAGTGGAAGGGGAGGGAGAAAGGGGGGTGGGTGGGGTTAATGTGATTAGGGTGTAGATCTAGAATGGAAGGAAGATGGAGGGGAATGTAATTATTCCTGATCTATTATGTGGACTCCCTAACGTTCTCAAATTGTGCTACGCTCCCAACCCAAGAGTTGAGACAGCAGCAGTGTGATATATCGGGCTGTGTACATGTAAGCTGTTGTGTTTCCTTAGGGGGCGGGATAGCTCAGTGGTTAGAGCGCTCGCTTTCCCCAAGTCAAGTTAAGCAGCGTCGAGCATGGTTACTAGTTGAATGGTGGCCGTTTGCACGCCTTGGCTTCAGTATAGTCCCCCAGTTCCCCCAGCTGTAAATGGGTACCTGCCCTCTTTAGGGTCAGGGAAGGTAAAGCAACGAGGGAGAGGAGATGGGTGCTATGCTCAATATGCTGGCCCCTAGAGAAGCTTAGGTCTCTGACGTCTCGCTCCCCTACGACCACCTTGGTTATGAGACACCTTTGCCTTTTACCTTTACCTTGTAAGCTGTCACCTGTGAATACACTTCCTCTTCTGCCTCATATTTTGTTTCTAAAAACTCCACACAAATGTGTGTTGGAAAAGTTGTAGTAGTGCAAATCACATATATAATATTGGTACTTAAAAAAATCACGTTCACTTTCTAAACATCAGACTGTAGCTGGTTCACAGTCTGCTGTTCACAGTTTACAGACCGTATGTAACATAAAGTATTCATATGCATAAATAACGATAATCTCTCTCTCTCTCTTCATCTCTCTCTCTCCTCTCTCTCTCTCTCCTCTTCTCTCTCTCTCTCTCTCTCTGTGTCTATCTATCTAACTATCTCTCTCTCTATCTCTGTATATATCTCTCTATCTCTATCTGTCTGTCTCTCTGTCTGTCTATCTATCTATCTATCTATCTATCTATCTATCTATCTATCTATCTGTCTATCTGTCTATCTATCTATCTATCTATCTATCTATCTATCTATCTATCTATCTGTCTATCTTCTATCTATCTATCTATCTATCTATCTATCTATCTATCTTTTTTTTAAAAGTATTCTTTTATATCTGTGACAGGGCGGTAATTTGACTACTTCCCATGTGATCAGAACTGCCAATCGCAGCGTCGTGTGTATATTTAGATCTCAACTGCCAATTGTGCGATGTTCTGAAGCCTATCGTTGGGGGGTGGTCGAAAGCCCCCTATTGGACACACTTTGCCCGTAGCGGTAACATGTAGTATTTATGCAGCCTCTTTATAGACGCCACATTTCCACTGTCTGACCGTACTGTCGCCAAGAAGTTGTACAGAGACGCGGCAGATCAAATATCTGCACTCTGTTAAATTTCTATCTATCTATCTATCTATCTATCTATCTATCTATCTATCTATCTATCTATCTATCTATCTACCTACCTACTATCTATCTATCTATCTTTATCTATCGTTATCTATCTATCTATCTATCTATCAACGATAAACTATCAATATCATCTGTCTATCTCTCTCTCTCTATCTCTATCTCTCTCTATCTAATCGATCTATCGATCTATCGATCTATCTATCTATCTATCTATCTATCTATCTATCTATCTATCTATCTATCTATCTATCTATCTGTCTGTCTGTCTGTTTGTTTGTCTGTTTGTCTGTTTGTCTGTTTGTCTGTTTGTCTGTTTGACTATCTATCTATCTATCTATCTATCTATCTATCTATCTATCTATCTATCTATCTATCTATCTATCTATCTATCTATCTATCTATCTGTCTATCTATCTATCTATCTATCTATAGTGATCATACAAAGCGATAAAAAAAATCCAGTGATGTTTTCACCATAGTCCTCACTTCAATGATACAATCTTTCTTTTTTCCTTTTTTATTTTTGCTGTCCCATCTTCTGTGACGCCCCTGTGCTGCTGTTCCCACGCCGCTCATTTCAATCTCTTTGCCACAGCCACACCCAGACTGGTTATCTCGCATCCCGTGGGTCGAAAGTCCCCATGGAACCCATCAATATCAAGCTGTCGTACCACAGGATTTAGCGCTATATAAATCTCATGTCTTATCATTATTATTATTATTATTATTATTATTATTATTATTTTATTTTTTCATTATCATCATTATTATTATATATATTATTTTTTTCATTATTACTATGTCTGTGACTGTCTTCACCTATACACTCCTTCTCGTTCCCTCTGCTCTGCTGTAGATACCATGTACTTACAAATACCCAGGTTCAAACAGTCCCGTGTCGGCCGTCATTCTTTCAGTATTTCTTGTCCATCTGTCTGGAATGACCTCCCTCTTTCCCTTCGTCAAAATCCCTCATTTGGCACGTTCAAATTCAACCTGAAGATACAATTATTTTCCTACCTAGGTTCTTCTTAAATCATAGCACAGTACCTCACATCTGTTCCTGCTCTTATCAGTCTCCTCCATCCCCGTCACTTTGCCCTGTGTGTGTGTGGTGTGTTGTGTGTGGTGTGTGTGTGTGTGTGTGTGTGTGTGTGTTGTGTGCGTGCGCGCGTGTGTGTGTGTGTGTGTGTGTGTGTGCGTGTTGCGCGCGCGCGCGTGTTGTGTGTGTGTGTAGACATGTCATTTGTTAATTTTTATGTGTAAACGTTTGCATGCGCGTGACTAATTTGAATGAAAGCGCTTTGATTTGTGTACTCCACAAGATTCAGCGCTATATGAATCCCATATTTTTTTTTAAATCATCATCATCATCATCATCATCACTATTATCACTATCACTCTCATCAGCATTAGCAGTGGATGGATGACTGAGTGTGGGCGGGATTTTGTCTTTGCTGTTTTGCCCTCAGGGACTCGCTCTTCTGTTTCCCCCTAACCCCTCTCTTCTTTTCCTTTCTCCTCCTCCTCTCTATCCTCGTCTTTCTTTCTACCTTTTTTCTGTCTGTTTATCATTCTTCCTTTCTTTTGTCTGTTTGATCTATTCTTACTAGTGTTAGAATTTAGAATCATTTGCTGACATAATTGTCTCCCCTCCCCTCCCAGGCTGGATGAAAAACGTTTTATACTTATGGAAGTACCCTCTGAAAATACTTTTTTTCATTTCGTTTCCTCTCCTCTCTCTCTCTCTCTCTCTCCTTCTCTCTCTCTCTCTCTCTCTCTCTCTCTCTCTCTCTCTCTCTCTCTCTCTCTCTCTCCTCCACTCTCTTCTCTCTCTCTCTCCTCTCTAAAACATTACACAACCACACACACACCACACAACCCCACAACAAATAGATAGATAGATAGATAGATTGTGGGTTTTTGTGTTGTTTATTTTTTTTTTGCAGTTGTTTTGATTTTGTTGTTCTTTCTTTAGATAGATGGCTTGATGGAAAAAAGCAAATTGATGCTTACTCAATGTACCATCTGGAAATAAAAATTTGATTGATTGATGATGATTGACACAACACATCTATCAATTGTTAAAAATCCGATCCAGGTGCATGAAAACATAACAAAAACTGCACACCTTCCCCTAAAACAACATAGTCAAAAAATCATAAACGAAAAAATGAGTAATAGTTGTATTATTGTTAATATAGTAGTAGTAGTAGTAGTAGTAGTAGTAGTAGTAGTAGTAGTAGTAGTAGTAGTAGTAGTAGTAGTAGTAGTAGAGAAGAAGAAGAAGACGAAGAAGAAGAAGAAGAAGAAGAATTATCCTCCACCTCCTCCTCTGCCCTCCTCCTCCTCCTCTTCATCATAACAGTATCATAATCATAATGATAAAAATGACTATGAAGATGGCGACAAGACGACGAACGACACGACACGACGATGACGACGAGATGATAAGAGGATATGAGACGACGACGACGACGACGACGATGAATGATGACGACGATGACGACGACGACGACGATATGAGAAGATGATGATGATGATAGATGATGATGATGATGATGATGATAAATATGTGACAAAAATGTTTTAAAAACTTACCAGAGAGTCGCTGCTTTCAGGCACACACCAAATCTACCTCCTCTCCCTCCTCACTTTCTGTTTCATAGTCAGATTGCTGGAAGGACAAATCAATAAACACCCACAACAACAACACCCCCAACAACAGCACTAACAACAACAACAGCAGCACCAACACCACCAACACCAACAACACTGATGTCTGGCAGTGGTTGTGCAAGAAGCCGGCCAGAGTCGGAGAGAGAGAAGGGAAGAGAAGAGAAGAGAGAGAGAGAAGAGAATGGCCAGTGCCGACTGGCCTCACCACTGAGAACACAAACTTTTATTGGTCACTGCACACACAACACTGCGTCTGCCTCTGACATCAGCCGCTCTCTGTCTCTGTCTCTCTCTGTGTCTCTGTGTCTCTCACTCCTCTCCACTCTCTCTCTCTTTCTCTCTCTGTCTCTCTCTCTCTGTTCGTCTCTCTCTGTCTCCTTCTTTCTATCTCTCTGTCTGTCTGTCTCTCTCTGTCTCTGTCTCTCTCTGTCTGTCTGTTTGTCTGTCTGTCTCTTTCTCTCTCTCTTTGTCTCTTTGTCTGTCTCTCTCAGTGTCTATGTCTCTCTCTCTTTCTGTGTCTCTGTCTCTCTTCTTTCTCTGTTCTCTGTCTGTCTGTGTCTCTGTCTGTCTGTGTCTCTGTCTGTCTGTCTATCTGTCTGTCTCTGTTACTCTGTTACCTTTGAAAAATAAAGATTATTCTCTCTCTCTCTCTCTCTCTCTCTCTCTCTCTCTCTCTCTCTCTCTCTCTCTCTCTCTCTCTCTCTCTCTCTCTCTCTCTCTCTCTCTCTCTCTCTCTCTCTCTCTCTCTCCTCTGCCCTGTGTGTGTGTGTGTGTGTTTGTGTGTTGGTGCGTGCGTGCGTGCGGCGTGCGGCGCGGCGGCGCTGCGTGCGTGCATGCGTGTGGTGTGTGGTGGGGTGTGTGTGTGTGTGTGTGTGTGTGTGTTGTGTGTGTGTTCGGGCACATTTTGCAGGCAGGTAGGTAGGTAGGTAGGGTGCTGTATTTACAGAAGGCAGACAGAGTACGATAGGCAGCACAGCAGCCTCAGAGAAAACAGAACCAGAGCCAGGCGGTGCATCACACAGCCGCGCACACACCGGCACTGTGTGCGTGCATGAACCGCGTTAAGCACATGCCATGGCGTATGACGAGGGCGGGGAGGGAGGGGGTGAATGTTTGTTTTCTATGATTTATAGTTGTTGTTTTTTTTATTCCAACTAAATCGGTTACTTCACCAGATTTTCCATCTTTGTCGTTGTTGAGGGAAACATCGTTAGCTGATGTTACAGGCACCCATGACGTAACTTTGCTTCCATTTATCTGATATTCCCTTACACGACGTAATAAAAAAAAACCCGTCATTTCAGTTTTATTATAATGATGGGGAGAGGGGGAGGAAGGAGGAAAGAGGGAGTAAAGAATCTGTGCCCCTCATCACAGCACACAGAATCTGTGCCCCTCATCACTGCACAAGAATCTGTGCCCCTCATCACTGCACAAGATATGTGCCCCTCATACTGCACACAGAATCTGTGCCCCTCATTACTGCACACAGGATATGTGCCCCTCATCACGCACACAGAATCTGTGCCCCTCATCACAGCACACAGAATCTGTGCCCCTCATCACAGCACAACAGAATCTGTGCCCCTCATCACAGCACACAAGAATCTGTGCCCCTCATCACGCACACAGAATCTGTGCCCCTCATTCACTGCACACAGAATCTGTGCCCCTCATTACTGCACACAGGATATGTGCCCCTCATTACTGCACACAGGATGTGTGCCCCTCATACAGCACACAGAATCTGTGCCCCTCATAACAGCACACAGAATCTGTGCCCCTCATACT
>CM060334.1:48287029-48292029 GCA_030674155.1 Stramonita haemastoma
CTTATGATTATTGACACTGAGCTGTTGTGAATTTTTTTCTTCTAAAGCAAGATAACAAAATCTGTGTTGTCATGCCCAGACTTCTGCCTACTGTCCCCATGTGAATGGGCCTAAAGGCTGAGCACAGTAATCTATTGTCCATGTGACTGCACAATAAACTATTGTCCATGTGACTGTGCACAATAAACTATTGTCCATGTGACTGTGCACAATAAACTATTGTCCATGTGACTGTGCACAATAAACTATTGTCCATGTGACTGTGCACAATAAACATGTCATGTGATGTGCACAATAACATTGTCATTGACTGTGCACAATAAACTGTTGTCCATGTGAATGAGCACAATAAACTGTTGTCCATGTGAGTGAGCACAATAAACTATTGTCAATGGTACTGTGCATAATAGACTATTGTTCATGTGACTGAGCACAATATACCATTGTCGATGGGATTGATCATGATAAACTATTGTCAATGTGATTGATCATAATAAACCATTGCCAATGTGATTGATCGTAATAAACCATTGTCAATGTGATTGATCGTAATAAACCATTGTCAATGTGATTGATCGTAATAAACATTGCCATTGATGTCAAAACCATTTCCAATGTGATTGATCGTAATAAACCATTGTCAATGTGATTGATCGTAATAAACATTGTCAATGTATGATCTAATAAACCATTGTCAATGTGACTGATCACAATAAACCATTGTCAATGTGATTGATCATAATAAACCATTGTCAATGTGATTGATCGTAATAAACCATTGTCAATGTGGTTGTCGCTCCTCTTCTTCCTCTGTGTGTTTTTTCTTTTCTTCTTTTATTCTTTTATATCGAGGATAGTGGAATACGCACTCATGTACTTTTGTTTACATCCAGTCCCCGTGTGTATGCAGTTTTTGTAAATCGTGTCATCTGTTCCCACCGGCACACAATAGCCTACTCTTACGAGAAGCAGAACAGAAATTCACGTGTGCGCAAGATGTTCTGCGTGCATTCCCACACGGGCCTCGGTTTAGAGTCTCATCCGAACGACTTTCGGGGGGAGTGGAGTCGGCACTGATGTTAACTCCAGGAGTAAAATCTCCTCAAACGGGAATCGAACCCGGGTCGTCAAATTGCCAGCACAATATTCTCTGACCACTAGGCTATCCCGGCCCCGTGTGTGTGTGTGTGTGTGTGTGTGTGTGTGTGTTGTTGTGTGTGTGTGTGTGTGTGTGTGTGTGTGTGGGGTGTGTGTGTGTGTGTGTGTGTGTGTGTGTGGTGTATGTGTGTGTGTGTGTGAACCTTGACTGAAGATAAGAAGTCACATTCAATTTTCTATTTTCTTGTGGATGTCCTCCTTTGAATGATCTCAGGAAAAACTGCTTAAACCAAAAGCAGCACACCCATGTGATGCCAGCACATCAACGGCAAATGTCTCCCATGGGGTGACCCAGGAGGATGCAAAGCCCCAGAGATAATTACACCCATGGGGTCCCAGTCCCTTTATCCTTCAACTCTGCAGGAGCTTTTCTGCTTTATTTACCATCTGCGTTAAGGAATCATTCAAACTGTTTTTGTAACATTCTGAAGTTTCTGTCTGCGCTGTTTGTTGCGTTGAATTTACCCCCACCCCACCCCTAGTGTATATATTTCAGAGATGGATGCGTTTTGCTTTCAGCCTGAAAAAGATGCTTTTAGAAGCTGTGGCCTTTACCTCCATAAAACCCTGACTGGTTGAATCAAGTTGAAAATGCACTTCACCTGAAAACATTCAGTATTTCATCTTCAACATGAAACCTGATCATAATGTTTATGTCTGCAAACCAGTGACCTTTAAAAGAGCGATGCTGCTGCGTTCTTCAAATAAAATGTTGCTGGAGGAAATCAAGATAGTCATGTGACCTCACACGTGACCACAGCACATCTCTGTGAGCGAGCCACGTGCACGGCTATTCATAGTTCTTCTCTGCGTCTCTTCCTGTGACGTGAGCGTAATTTTAATCTCCCTGTTTGTCAGTTTTGAATTGTGCCGAGTCTGGGCCTTGTTTGGATCAATGTTCGTTATGGTTTGGGTTTTTTCTCCGGCTGTGTTAAAACAGCAGTGGTGTGCCTTACTCTGATGGGGCTCAGGCGATTGGATTGGATTGGATTGGATTGGACTGGATATACCGTGCTGCCTTCATGTGTACAGCAGCCAACAGTTGGGACATCAGGGTTGTGACCTTACTGACCTGAGGTCAGGTATCCCCATCTTTGAATCTCAGCGGAACTAGCGGACTGAAGGAGGGCACTCAGTGAATGGTGCCCAGGTCAGCTGCTCTGCAGACCTGCCTGTGCCTCCCTTCCCAGTGTACATTCCCATAATTATGCAGGGGATAGACACCAATGTTGACATTCTGCAATTCCTATCGGTGTTAGGTGTATTGCGGAAATACGCAAGTTCACTCCTGTAGTCAAAAGTCCTTCGGATGAGACTATGAACCGAGGACCCGTGTGTGAACGCGAGCAGAACATCTTGCGCACACGTTAAATTCTGTTCCGCTTCTCGTAAGAGTAGGCCATCGTGTGCCGATGGAAACAGATAACATTTACAAAACTACATACACAAGGGTACTGGATGTAAAAAAAGCACAAGAGTGCTTATTCCATTATCCTCGAAAAAAGTATCAAACAAATAAATGAAATAAATAATAAAAGCTTGAACAGCGCAGTGCAGCGTTCTGCTGTTGACCCTGATGCTGAACACACTCTTGCCACCTGTGTAGAATGAGACACACACACACACACACACACACACACACACACACACACACACACACACACACACATAATATATATATATTATATTACACACACAGACATAACACACACACACACAGACACACAGACACACACACACACACATACACACACGCACACACACACACACAGGCACGCACACACACACACACACACCACACACACACACAGGCACGCACACACACACACAGGCACGCACACACACACCACACACACAACAGCACGCACACACACACACACACACACACACACACTACCACTCTCTCACCACACTCCCCTCACACTCTCTCTCTCACCTCTCTCTCTCTCCACATCCATCTCTCTACACCTCTCCTCTCTCTCTCTCCCTCTCTCTCTCTCTCTCTCTCTCTCTCTCTCTCTCTCTCTCTCTCTCTCTCTTCTCTCTCTCTCTCTCTCTCTCAGGCACGCACGCACAAACACACACACAAGCACAAGAAGTCAGGCAGTCAACAGGAGGAAGTCAACACGAGGAAGTCAACACGAGGAAGTCAGACAGTCAATCACAGAGTGCAGCAACCCCCCCCCCCCCCACTTTTCTTTCATACAGACACTCTTCCTGTCCACACACTAATCCACTAAACACACGCTAATCCAGCCACTGGCAGACTCAGGCAAGAGCACACGTGCTGACGCTGGAAACTAACCACCTCTGAGCAATCAATTCTGCGCCACAACCCGATTAAAAAAGAAAATGTATCTCAAAACACATTGTAACACACGTGTGCAGCGCAAATATCAGTAAATATCGGTGTTGTGCTGTACTCTGGGCGCGCGCGCGCGCGCGCGCGCGCGCGCGCGCGGCGTGCGTGTGTGTGTGTGTGTGTGTGTGTGTGTGTGTGTGTGTGTGTTGTGTGTGTTGTACAGTTCCCCCAGTACCCCCAGCTGTAAATGGGTACCTGCCCTTTTTACGGTCAGGGAAGGTAAAGAAGCAGGGAGAGGAGATGGGCGCCGCCCTCAACATGCTGGCCCCTGGAGAAGAGGAGATCTGACGCTTCGCTCCCCTACGATTACATAGATTATGGGACACCTGTACCTATATATATATATATATATATATATATATATATATATATATATATATATATATATATATATATATATATATATATATATATAATATATATATATATATGTGTGTGTGTGTGTGTGTGTTGATTGATATATATCTCTATATATCTATGTATCTATCTATCTTTAAATTATATATAATATATATATATATATATATATATAATATATATATATATATAATATATGTATACAGAGAGAGAGAGCGATATAAATATATATGTATATCTATATATAACATACATACATTACATACATACATACATACATACATACATACATACATACATACATACATACATACATACATACATACATACATACATACATATATATATATTAATAATAATAATAATAAATGGAATTTATATAGCGCTATATCTTGCAAAAACAAATCAAAGCGCTTAATATACATAAATATATATACATAGTACAAATATATACATAATTAAGAGAGAGAGAACACACACACAGAGATACAGAGAGACATACAAACAGAGACAGAGACATATAGACAGAGAGACATACAGACAGAGATACAGAGACAGAGAGACATACAGACAGAGAGACATACAGAGAGAGAGACAGAGACATGCAGACAGAGATACATACAGACAGAGAGACAGAGACAGAGAGACATACAGACAGAGAGACATACAGACAGAGATACAGAGACAGAGAGACAGAGATCAGTGTGGTGTTTTTGCTTCAGATGCGTGTTCCCACACACTGCCTGTGCTTCAGTCTTGTCTCTCAGCCAGTCTTTTCATCTCGATGGTTCATATTAAAAAAAATCAGTGTATCTGTTCTAATCTATGACCCCCTAAAGATAACATTCATTTCGTTTCGTTTTGTTTTTCCCAGTCTCGCTCTTCTCCCCCCCCCCCTATCTCTGTCTCTCTGTCTCTCTCTCTCTCTCTCTCTTTTTCTCTCGTCTGTCTGTCTGTCTGTCTGTCTGTCTGTCTGTCTGTCTGTCTGTCGTCTGTCCTGTCTGTCTGTCTGTCTGTTCTGTCTCTGTCTCTCTCTCTCTCTCTCTCTCTCTCTCTCTCTCTCTCTCTCTCTCTCTCTCTCTCTCTCTCTCTCTCTCTCTCTCTTTCTCTCCCCCCCCCTTCT
>CM060334.1:48297029-48299529 GCA_030674155.1 Stramonita haemastoma
TAATGATGGCAACAAGGAAGATGACGATATTGTTTGATGAAGAGGACTATATTGTTGAATGATTTGCTGTTGAGATGTGGGAAGAAGGGAGAGGACGATAGCTATTGTTTGATGATTTATTGTTAAGATAGTCATGGGAACAAGGAAGAGGACGATAATTATGTTTGATGAAGAGGACCATATACTTGATGATTTACTGGTAAGATAAAGATGGGAACACACGTACCAACAAGCAAATGCTTGTGTGACCCCTTGAAATAACCAGACACTGTAAAAACCATTGGTATTGAAAGATTCATGGATCCCCAGAGAATGGCAGAGAATTCCAGAGAGCAGGATCTGATAGGAATGACTTGGAGAAGTAACTTAGAGGGAATGACTTGGAGAAGTAACTTAGAGGGAGTGACTTGGAGAAGTAACTTAGAGGGAGTGACTTGGAGAAATAACTTAAGGGAATGACTTGGAGAAGTAACTTAGAGAGCAGGATCTGATAGGGAATAACTTGGAGAAGTAACTTAGAGAGCAGGATCTGATGGGGGGAATGACTTGGAGAAATAGCATAAAACTTGTTTTAGAGCAACAGAGTAAGGGCTTGCTTCATCATTCCTTCATTGTTCTCCTCTCTGTCATCTAGTCAGTCTTTATATCCGCTTCTGTCTCTCTTTTTCCTTCCTTTTTTTGTTTTTTTTCTTTCTTTCTGATCCAAGAGGGTGGGATGACAAAAAACTTCAGACGACAAGAAGTAGAATAAACCAGTTGCAGTGAAATGAAACTAAAACAATAACAACAAAAACAAAAACAAACCCTCACAAGAAGTAGAATAAACCAGTTCCAGTGAAATGAAACTAAAACAATTACAACAAAAGAGACAGAAAAAAACATGACAAGAGGTACAATGAACCACATAATTATATAGTAGGCACCCATCAGTCTCGGAAGACTATGGAGTTGCGCTCTAGTCTTTAGAGCGCAAAGCCTGGGTAAGTAAGTATGGAGGGCAAACTGTTACCCATGCAGCAGACTCTCCCCCCCCCCCCTTCTCCACGCCACTGGAATGGTCCATTGGAAAGGAAATCGCCGATAGCATCGTTCCAGTGCCGTCGCAGGAGCTGCCAGAACGTTGCCATATACAGCTCCGAACTGCCCTGGGACTCCAAACTCCCCGATTTTTTCTCAGGGATGGTGTCTAAACACGACACCTGTGTGCATGCTGGCGGTTTTTTAAATAATAATTTTGTCATGCGCTCTTACCGGCACACAATGACCTGCTCTTCCGAAAGGCGGAACGGGGTTTTAACGTGTGCGCAAGTTGTACTGCGTGCATTCGCACACGGGGCCTTGGCTTATAGTCTCATTTGAATGAGCCAGTTCCAGTGAAATAAACGAAAACAATAACGACAAGACAAACAGACAAAGCATATCGCTGGTTCAACATCCCCAGATGCTCATGCTGACTTTCGCTCCTTCCCCAAGATACATCAGCCCTCCTCCCTCTCCCCCCTCTTTCTCTCTCCCCACCCCCTTTCTCTCTCCTTCTCTCTCTCCACCCCTTTTCTCTCTGTCTCTCGCTCCCCCCTATCTCTGTCTGTATGTCTATCTGTATGTGTGTGTGTGTCTCTCTCTGTCTCTGTCTCTCCCCTCCCCCCCCCTCTCTCTCTCTCTCTCCCCTCTCTCTCTCTCTCTCCCTCACCCTCTCTCTCTCTCTCTCTATCCCTCTCTCTCCCTCCCTCCCTCCCTCTCTACCCCCTCTCTCCCCTCTCTCTCTCTCTTCCCGCATCCCTTGTCATGTCGTCTGCTTCTTTCTCCCCTCCATCCGGTGATTGCCATCAGGGTAATTGCCTTCCAAGGATCAGGATTCGTTACTGGAGACAGACACCAGCACAGCAGCGCTGGCTCCCATGCGGAGTGTGCTCATCTCTCGGTGTCATTACTTGAGGGCTGGCTTGTGTGAGCGGTGATGGATGTGTCCCCTTCACTGTAGCACTACAGGGAATAGCGGCACCTTGCCTGTAGGTTGCATTACCGTAATTACTGCTGCATCATGTCACCAACGTGCGTCAAATATTCTCAACAGCTGTGCTTCGCTTACACGTTCTTTCTTTTCCTGATCATTATGATGTTATTAGTATGTAGTTGAAAACAATGTAATGATCTTTGTGATTAATTGAACACGCTCCCCCCCCCCCCCCCCCTGAAACACAAGAACAGCAGTTAATGGGGATAGTTGTTAACGAAATACGTGTAAAACTGGTCGCCATTTTTTTCAGCAATATCTTGACGTAATGATCTTTTTCGATATTTGACAGATTGGAAACACTGACATTAAGATGCACAGATGGTCCTCTTGCCTTGGGTGTCAGTGCTGTAGTGTACTGCAGCACCAAAGCCAGTGCCCATCATTTCACCGGGTTTTCCCCTGTGCTCCATATAGAAGATTCTACATGACACAGAAAGTAAAGATAGAGTGTAACCGTAGTGCACCAACACTCTATAGAAGATA
>CM060334.1:48304529-48313110 GCA_030674155.1 Stramonita haemastoma
GGCTCATGCTCAGTGGTCAGAACACTCACTTTCCCCAAGCTAAAGTTAAACAGCATCGAGTGTGGTTACCAATAATTGGATGGGTGACCGTTTTGAGTGGCTGGCTTCAGTACAGTCCCCCAGTCCACCAGCTGTAAAATGGGCACCAGCTCTTTTTAGGGTCAAGGAAGGAAAGCAGAGGGGGAGAGGAGATGGGCGCCGCCCTCAATATGCTGGCCCTAGAGAAGCTGAGGTCTTGATGCCTTGTTTTCTTACGACCGCACATTTAAATGGGACACCTTTACCTTTTCCCCTACTAGTGTTACCATTGATTGGTGTATTAATTGTGAAGCCATGTTGTGGTGCACTATTTAATTGGTGATTGTGGAGCCATGTTGTGGTGACGCTATTTAATTGGTGATTGTGGACCCATGTTGTGGTGACGCTATTTAATTGGTGATTAATTGTGGAGCCTTTGTTGTGGTGACACTATTTTAATTGGTGAATTGGGGAGCCATGTTGTGGTGACACTATTTAATTGATGATTTTTGGAGCCATGTTGTGGTGACACTCTTTAATTGGTGATTGGGGAGCCATGTTGTGGTGACACTATTTAATTGGTGATTGGGAGCCATGTTGTAGTGACACTATTTAATTGGTGTTTAAAATTGTGAGCCATGTTTTTGGGTGACACTATTTAATTGGTGATTAAATTGTGAAAGCCATGTTGTGGTGACACTATTTAATTGGTGATTGGGGCCATGTTGTTGGTGGACACTATTTTTAATTGGTGATTGGGAGCCATGTTGTGGTGACACTATTTAATTGGTGATTGTGGAGCCACGTTGTGGTGACACTATTTAATTGGTGATTGTGAAGCATTGCAACAGTCTGGGCGTGACGTGGTCACTCTATCATTGCGCTGCATGAGTAAGCAGCATTGCCTGTCTGAAAACTACCCGCACACCTGGAGCTTAAGCCCCAGCAAACACAGGAGTGACTGGACAATCATATGCCATGACTTCTCCATTCCTCTGCCGCCCAGTCGTCACCAGGCCAGCCCTGCCCCTATTCGTGCCTCGCCTTGATCATGGAGGAAACCGGGCCTTGGCTCTTCAGTATGGTCAGTGCGCCATTAGTCTGCTACTGCCGGGGGGGGGGGGGGGGGAGTCAGTATAAATCCTGGATCCTGAAAGAGAGCGAACAGACAAAGCACTCACCGATCAGACAAAGCACTCACTGACCGGACAAAAGCACCCACCGGCACAGCGGCTTGCCTCAAGTGCTTCTTCATTCCTGCAGTGTCCGGCACTCCACCCCTTACTCTGCTCTCCGTCATTCCCAGTCTCCCCCACCCTCCAGCCCTGCCCTGCCCTCCAAGAGTTGGCGTTTATCTGTGGCGACCTGCCTGTCTTATCACCTGGCAATGACTGCCCTGCCCCTCTCTGTCGCACGCCCTGGTCCTCGGGGGAGGAGGAGAAGTGACAGCTAATGAAGGAGAAAGGGGAAGAGAGAGCTGATCAGCGGCTGGCTCTGTGTGTTAGGGCAGCATTAGGGGGGATACACTGTGCAAACATGGACAGCAATGCAGCTCAGTGAATAGCACAATGGACTATTGTCCGTCAAACCCAAAGTGTCCTAGCGCATATTTCCGTCACTTAGCTGCTCTGTCTGGGGTTTTTGACAGTCCTCATTAAACTGCTTTCACTTAAAACCAGCTCTTTCACCTCAGTCTAATGTTGAACTTGGGTTGTTCGGTTTACTCTTTCTTTCGATATTGTTGTGTTTTGTTGCTACCCATGTGTCTTGCGTCAGTATTTTGCATTTCAAAACTGCTCCGCATTGGGCCTAAAGTAGGCTGAAAGACCTCCAACAGCCTATGCATGACCAAGATCTTGCGAGAATGGCAGATGAACACAAGACCACCTGCAATCCACCCCATAATTCATCAATGGCACATGCCTGACTTTGTCCATTGTGAACTTTATTTATTTCATTTTATTTTATATTTTTATTCTTTTATATCGGGATAATGGAATAAGCACTCATGTGCTTTTTTTTTTTTCATCCAGTCCCCTGTGTGTAGCACTTTTGTAAATATTGTCATCTGTTCCTACCGGCACAAAAATGCCTACTGGTACGAAAAGCGGAACAGGATTTAACGTGTGCGCAAGATGTTTCTGCGTGCGTTCGCACACGGGCCTCGGTTTACAGTCTCATCCGAAAGACTTTTGGGAGAGTGGGAGTCAGCACTGACGCCCCCAGAAGGAGTGGCGTGTCCTGTGCCATGAAAGGTGCTGGGTGCTCCACTGAACGTCACATTCACTGGTCAGGACTACAGTCTATTGTACATTCCGCCATCTCACCAGCAACTGACCAAGACTTTCACTGATGTATGCTGACGTTACAAACATGTGTATGCTGACTTACAAACGTGTATACTAACGTTAACAAACATGTATATGCTGATGATACAAACATGTGTATGCTGACGATACAAACATGCGTATGCTGACGATACAAATACGTGTATGCTGACGATCTACGATACCAAACGTGTGTATGCTGACGATACAAACGTGTGTAGGCTGACGATACAAACGTGTGTATGCTGACGATAACAAACATGTGTATGCTGACGAATAAAACATGGTATGCTGACGATACAAACGTTTGGTTTTATGCTGACGTTACAAAACATTTGTATTCTGATAATACAAACATATGCATGCTGACGATACAAACATATGTTCGGAATCAACAGCAGAAAATTAAAACAGGGAAACTGCCGGGAGCACCATGAAAAACTACTGCAGCAAAAAAAGGAAGCCAAATTCTAATGAAAGACAGAAAAGGGACTTTGGTTTTCTATGTGATGGCTAAGAAATGAAAATGATCTTTATAATAAATGAGCACTGTCCAGACTTGACGGGTAGGACGCGCACTGTGCCAGGTGTAGACTGGTAGGCTGCGCACTATGCCCAGTTGTAGGACGGTAGGACTGTGGCACTATTTCAGGTGTAGGCTGGAAGGACGTCACTATGTCAGGTTGTGCCCGGAAGGACTGTGCACTATTCAGGTTAAAAAATTTCGCTCCAACTCCACCTTTTAATTCCCTCCCCAACTTACTTCCTTTCCCCTCTTTTCCTATCACATCTTTGTCGCGATGACGAGGATTAGCCAGAAACCCGCGTGTTATTTTCGGGTAAAGAGTAAATTGGATTGACTTGTAAATTAACTTGATACTTTTCTGTTTTAGTTGACCCATTGAGAAAAAACATTTTTGTGCCAGCTTTTCCTTTAAGAGCTAAAAAGAAAACGAATAGTTGACACTTATTTGGATTTAATTTCACAGACAATTTTTAATTTAACCACAGGAAAGGTTTACTGAAATGTTTCCCCCAACCTCTAGAGAAAGTTTGACAAGGGTTTTTCCACAAACGGGGCCAGCTACCACCACAGACGTAAATTTTCCCCAGACAACTCAACAGGAGGCCGTGACTGACGTGCAAAGCCTTTGTGTTGGTGACGCCTATCTCCGCCATAGGGGGTTATAGGGGCTTTGTGGTTGGTAACGTTTATCGCCCTGAAAGGAAGGGATCACCGCCCTTTTCTGCCCCAACCCTCAACCTCAGCCCCCCAACTGCAAAAAAAGCCACAGGCGTTTTCGGCCCCACACGTTCCGCTTGCAAAACCAAATCACCCCTGGTGGCACCGGCATTGAGGGGCCCCCTTGTTACAACAACCCCAATAAAAAATTTGTTGAAACCAATACAGGTGAAAAAGAAAAGGAAGGAGTGTAGAATTAACGGTCGTGTTCATGGCGAAACGTGTTTGCTTATAAGGCGCTAGAGAGAGGCGGTTGCTTCACCTGTGCTTTACTGACGCAAGAGCCGTGTTCTGGATTCCAGGCAAAAATAAAGGAAAAAAAACTGCTGACTGTTCTTTTTTGGGGGAAGGGGACGTCCTGTTTTAGTTTTGCCGTCTGATTGATTCCGATTCTGATTCTGATTCTTCTTCTGATTCTTTTCTTCCTTCATTTTTAAATTCTTTTCCCCTCCTCCTCCCCCCCTCCTCCCCCCTCCTCCTCCTCCCCCCTCCTCCTCCTTCTTCTTCTTCTTCTTTTCTTCCTTTTTCTTCTTCTACTTCTTCTACTTCTTCTTCTTTTCTCAATTCTTGTTATTGTTGTTTTTTGTTGTATTTTTGTTGTTGGGTGCGACGTTGTTGTTGTTGTTGCTGTCGTTTTTGTTTTTAGTTGTTTTTTTTTCGTCTTTTTCTTTTTTCTCCTCTCCTTCTTTTTCATTTTCTTCTATTTTTCTTCTGATTGTTTTCGTTTTTTGTTGTTGTTTTTTGCTGCTGCTGTTGTTTTTTGTTGTTGTTTGTTGTTGTTTTTTCTTCTTCTTTCTTCTTTTTTTCCTTCTTCTTTTTTCTTTCTTTTTTTGCAATTCTTCTTTGCAATTCTTCTTTGGGAATTTTTTCTTGCAATTCTTCCCTTCTTCTTGGCAATTCTCCGTGATTTTCTTCTTCTTGGCAATTCTTCTTCTTGGCAATTCTTCTTCTGATTCTTCTTTGCAAAAGCTTCTTCGCAAAATTTCGCAAAATTCTTCTTTTTTCTTCTTCGCAATTCTTCTTCTCCTTCCTTCCCTCTTTCCTTCCCTCCCTCCTCCTTGTTGTTCTTCTTTTGTTTTTTCTTCTTCTTCGCAATTCTTCTTCGCAATTTCTTCATCTTCTTGTTCCGTTTTTAATTTTGTCCCCAAGGAGAGAGGGGAGAGAGAGAGGGAGAGAGAGAAGAGAGAGAGAGGAAGAGAGAAAAAAAAAGTCAAGTCAAATTCCTTTATTTGAGGATAATGAAAAAGCATTCATGGGGCTTTTTTACATCCAGTCCCCTGTTTTTAAACAGGGATAACATCAAATAAAATACATCTCTAACACAAAAAATAATAACTAAATAACAAAAACAAAGCCCAACAAGAACGGTAACAAAAAAGAAGACAAAAAACAACAGAAAGACGTAACAAAATAGCTAAAAGCACACAGCGAAAAATAAAACAGAAATAAAAAAATCAAATGATGATTAGATAAAAAAAAAAAACCAAAAAGCCCCTAATAAGTATGTAAAAAAAAAGAGAAAACCCAAAAACAAGGTAACGACCTGAAAAAAACATCGCACCACCCCTAAGTCGTTTAGATAAGTTTCATGGTTTTTAAAAAAAAAAAAAGGGGAGCAACTTAAAACCCAACCATTTTGGGGGGAAAAGTACTACCCGATCAAATTACATAAAAATATCCCCAATTTTAAAAAACGAAAAACAAAAAACCCCCCCAAAAAAAGACAAAATTTAAAAAATTCATTTTTTCCTACACACAACACCCCCACACAAAACACACACACACACAAAACACTAAAACACACACACACACACACACACACACCCCAAAAACACAAAACACCACACACCCCACACAAAAAATCCACAGGTTTTGCGGCACGGTTTTATGCAAAGGGGGAAATTTTTTTTTAATTTTTTTAAAAAAAAACAAAAAAAGAAAAACACTAGGGGGGAACTATCCGCTGAGAGAGAGAAGAGAGAGAGAGAGAGAGAGAGAGAGAGAGAGAGAGAGGGGAGAGAAGAGAGGAGAGAAGAGAGAGAGAGATTGTTCGTTTAAAATTTTTTTTTTTTTCCAGGATAATGGAAAAAGGGGATTTTGTGCTTTTTTTTCATCCAGTCCCCGTGTGAAAAGCGGGGTTTTTTAAAAATTTTTTATTTTTTTTTCCCCCGGCACACGAGGGCCCCAAAATCTTAAAAAAAAGGGGGAACAAAAATTTAAAAAGTGTGCGAAAAGGTTTTTGAGGGGAGAAGAGAGAGAGAAAAAAGGGGGAAGGGAGAGAGAGAGAGAGGGGAGAGAGAGAGAGAGAAAAAGAGAGAGAGAGGGGAGAAAAGAGAGAGAGAGAAGAGAGAAAAAAAAAGGGAAAGCACATAGTTTGGGGAACCCCAAAAATTTCGTAAACTCAATTTTCCAAACCCCATCTTATAATTAAAAACCCCAAAAACGCCCCATCCCCCTAAACAATTAGGGGGAAAAAGGGTTTTTTCCGCCTAAAAAAAAGGGGCACAATAAAAAAGGTCAAAAAAAACCAAAAAAAATTTGACCCCCAAAGGCCCAAATTAAAAAAAAAAAAAAAAAAACCCCCCAAAATTTTTCAATATCATTACTGATAAACGGGGTAAACCCCAAAGGGGAAGATAAAAAAATTTTATTTTAAAAAAATAAATAAAAAATAAAAAAAAAAGAGAAGAGAGAGAGAGGGGAAAAGGGTTGGGGGGGGAAAAATTTCTTCTTTTTTTCTTTTTCCCTTTTTTTTAAATTTGTAACAAAAAAAAAAAAAACAACAACACAACAACACCCAAAAAAAAAAAAAAAAAAAAAAAAAAAAAAAAAAAAAAAAACAAAAAACCCCCCTCCCCGGGGGAAACCAAAAAACCCCCCAAAAAATTTTTAACCCAAAAACCCCCACCCCCCCAAAAAAGCCCCCACGTGGATGCAGCGACCCCTTAAACCTTTTGGTTAACGGGGCCAAAAAACCCCCAAAAAAAAAAAAAAAAAAAAAAAAAAAAAAAAAAACAAAATTTCAAAAAAGGAAACTTAATAATTTTTTAAAAGAACAAGACTTTTTTTTAAAATTTTTATAAATTCGCCTTTTTTAAGACATCCCCAAAAACAGAGCCCCCCAACCCGGGGCTGCAAAAATTTTAGTTTTCCAAAATTATTTCAGTGTATGAAACAGCCCTTTTTTCATCAAAAAAAATTTTAAAAAAAAAATTAACCCCTCCCCCCCTTGATAACAAAAGATTAGAGTCTGAAATACAGAAAAAAAGACAAAATTTTTAAAAATCATGAAAATTAAAAGAGGTAATTTTAAAAAAAAAAAAAACAAAGTAACTTCACAAAAGGGGGGGGTCAAAAAAAGATTTTTAATTTTTTAAAACAGTTTTTAAACCCAATAAAATTTTTTTCCCCAAAAAAACCAATTTTAAAAAAAAAAAAAGGCAATTAAATTTTTTATCCTGTTTTTATTTATGTTTTTCCCCCCCTTCCCCCCCCCCCTCTTTGATTTCCCCCCCCCCTTCGTTTTTTCCAACCTTTTTTTTTTTTTATAAAAGTTGTGTTTTAAAATTTTTTTTTTTTTTGGTGATGGGTATTATCATACTGTAAACCCTTTTTTTTTTTTTGTTTGTTTCGTTTTTTTTTTGTTGTTTTTTTAATTTTTTTATTTTCCTTTTTCCTTTTTTTTTATAAAGTATGAGTTGCAGTAAAAAAGAAGGGGTTTAACCTGAAAATTTTGGGGTTGAATTGGGGAATTTTTGGGGTTTTTTAAACCTTAAAAAAATTTTTTCTGTGATATTTTAATTGGGGAATTTTGGGGGTTTTTTTACATTTTATGAAGTTTTAAACTCTAAATGTGTTTTTCCCGCATACGTTTTAACGAAAACGGTGGGCGAGAACCTTCAAGCCATATGTGCGTGTGTGTATTTTTGTGTGGTTTTTTTGTGTGTGTGTGGGGGGTGTGTGGGTGTGTGTGTGGGGTGTGTATGTATGTATGTGGTAAAATTTGAAATTTTTTGGGCAAAAATTTGGGGTTTTTTTGAAAAAGGGTTTGGGGGTTTTTTTTTTTTTTTTTTTTTTTAAAAAATTTTTTTTCTTGTTTTTAAAATTTTAAAAAGAAAATTTTACATTTTTGGGGGTTTTTTAAAACAGTTATTAAAAAAAAAGATGGTTTTTTTTTTCTTAGATAGTTTTTGGGTTTATGAAAAAAGCAAATAAAGACTTATTCAATGTACCATCTTGGAAAAATTTTTTTAAAAAAAAATTTTCTTTGACTTTTTCTTTGACTTTTTCTTTACACACACCCACCCCCACACACACCCACACAAAACACACACACACACACACACACACCCACAACACACAAAAAACACAAAAAACACAACACAACACATTGGGAGAAAGAGAAAGATTTTCAATCCCTTTTTAAAAATTTGAAGGCCCCTTGGTATCGGTGGTTTTTGAGGAAAACCCAAAAGCCTAGAAAGAAAAAAAAAACGGTTGGGGAATGTGTGGTGGTTTGATTCCCGTTTAAGGGGGGAAACACTCCCTCCCTTTCTCCATCTAAAAGGACTTGGAGGGGGGCAGGCTAGTTTTTTCCCCGGAACACATAAACTGAGGTCCCTTGTGTTTCACCCCAATTAATTTTTAGCCACTAAAAAGAAAACCCTGGGGAAAAAGGAATGGCCCCCCGTTTTAATTCCCCCTTTGAAAAAGCCACCTGGGGAAGCAAAAAATACAAACGAGACAAAAGGGAAAAAAAAATGGCGGGGGCTCTTGTGGCAACGCTTTTTTCCCCCGGGGGGAGCAACTCAGAATTTGCGCATAGAAAAAATGGCGGACTTAAAGTGGGGAAAAACTACCCCTTTTAAAAAGCAAAGGGGATAGAACAAAAAACCCAAACTCCCCCTACCCCGATTAGTGTTTTTATTGTTCGTGATTATCAAACAATAAACCGGTGGCTGGGGCAACACGGAGATAAACATTCGTCCTACAG
>CM060334.1:48313210-48340710 GCA_030674155.1 Stramonita haemastoma
AGAGAGAGGAGAGAGAGAGAGAGAGAAGAGTTCCTGCCAAATAATGAAATTAGGAGTCTTTGTGGTCCAGGGTATTGCTCTCTCTCTCTGTCTCTGTCTCTGTCTGTCTGTCTGTCTGTCTGTCTGTCTGTCTGTCTCTGTCTCTGTCTGTCTGTCTGTCTGTCTGTCTGTCTGTCTGTCTGTCTGTCTGTCTGTCTCTCTCTCTCTCTCTCTCTCTCTCTCTCTCTCTCTCTCTCTCTCTCTCTCTCTCTCTCTCTCTCTCTCTCTCTCTCTCTCTCTCTCTCTCTCTCTCTCTCACCCCCCTCTCTGGGGGACGGGATAGCATAATGGTCAGAACATTGCGCTGGCAATTTGACGACCCGAGTTCGACACCCGTTCGAGGGGATTGTTCCCCTGGAGTTAACATCAGTGCTGACTCCACTCTCCCCAAAAGTCTTTCGGATGAGACTAAACCGAGGCCCCGTGTGCGAACACATGCAGAACATCTTGCGCACACGTTAAATCCTGTTTCGCGTTTCATAAGAGTAGGCCATTGTGTGCCGGTGGGAACAGATGACAATATTTACAAAAAAACTGCATACACGCGGGGACTGGATGAAATAAAGCACATGAGTGCTTATTCCATTATCCTCGACATAAAAGAATAAATGAATAACTCTCTCTCTCTCTCTCTCTCTCTCTCTCTCTCTCTCTCTCTCTCTCTCTCTCTCTCTCTCTCTCTCTCTCTCTCTCTCTCTCTCTCTCTCTCTCTCTCTCTCTCTCTCTCTCTTCTACTGTAACATATTATACTTTGAACTTTTCATTAGATGGACATGTTTTTTGTTATGAAATTGTATTCTTGTCATCTAAACAGGGACGGCCTGTGTTTGGTTGGTTGGTTGGATTTTTTTCCCTCTTTGTTTTTTTGTTGTTGTTTGTTTTATTATTTTTGTTTTTGTTTTTGTTGGGTTTTTAGTTTGTTTGTTTTTGTTTGTTGTTGTTGCTGTGTGTGTGTTTATTGATTTATTATATTCTGTTCTTTTATATCGAGGGAAATGGTATAGACACTCCTGTGCTGTTTTATATCCAGTCCCTGAGTGTATGCGATATTGTCAATGTTGTCATCCTGTCCAACCCACGCACAATGACCTACTCTTTAGAAAAGCGGAACAGGAATTAACGTGTGCTCAAGATATTCTGCGTGCGTTTGGATATGGTACCTCGGTTTGTAGTCTCATCCGAAGGATTTTGGGGGGGAGTGGAATGGGCACTGCTGTGAAGGAATGGTGAGGAAAAAACCGGTGGATCGTGGTCTGGAGGTAGCGCGCCTGAGAAGCGCAGGTTTGTGACCTGAAAGACTTGAGCGCGTACAGCTCGACATCTATATTAACTTCTATCTAACATCTTAGTGTGAACAGACGTTACATTAAAGAAGGTATAAAGGTAAAAGGTAAAGGTGTCCCATAACCTTTGTGTTGTAGGGGAGCGAGGCATCAGAGACCTCAGCTTCACTAGGGGCTAGCATATTGAGGGCGGCGCCCATTTCCTCTCCCTCGCTGCTTTACCTTCCCTGACCCTAAAGAGGGCAGGCACCCATTTACAGCTGGGTGAACTGGGGGGACTATACTGAAGCCAAGGCACGCAATTGGTCACCCATCCAGCTGGTAACCGCGCTCGACGCTGCTTAACTTGACTTGGGGAAAGCGAGCGCTCTGACCACTAAGCTATCCCGGCCCCATAAAGAAGACACTATAGTATTAACTCGTGAGGCCACTGAAGGGAGGAGAAAAACCAAACACTCCACTCTTGATCCTCCCAGCGGCATAGACATTCCAACCCTGATTCTTGACCTTCGACCCTTCATTTGACGTCTGTACTGCTGTTCCTGGGGACTGGATGGCTCAGTGGTCAGAGCACTCACTTTCCCCAAGCTAAGGTTAAACAGCATCGAGTGTGGCTACCGATAATTGGATGGGTGACCGTTTGAGTGCCTTGGCTTCAGTACAGTCCCCCAGTCGACCCAGCTGTAAAATGGGCACCAGCTCTTTTTAGGGTCAGGGAAGGTAAAGCAGCGAGGGAGAGGAGATGGGCGCCGCCCTCAATATGCTGGCCCCTAGAGAAGCTGAGGTCTTTGATGCCTTGCTCTCTTACGACCGCACAGGTTATGGGACACCTTTACCTTTTCCCCATCTAGTGTTCTTTAATTGGTGATTGGGGAGCCATGTTGTGGTGACACTATTTAATTGGTGATTGGGGAGCCATGTTGTGGTGACGTTCTTTAATTGGTGATTGGGGAGCCATGTTGTGGTGACGCTATTTAATTGGTGATTGTGGAGCCATGTTGTGGTGACGCTATTTAATTGGTGATTGGGGAGCCATGTTGTGGTGACGTTCTTTAATTGGTGATTGGGGAGCCATGTTGTGGTGACGCTATTTAATTGGTGATTGGGGAGCCATGTTGTGGTGACACTCTTTAATTGGTGATTGGGGAGCCATGTTGTGGTGACGCTATTTAATTGGTGATTGTGGAGCCATGTTGTGGTGACACTCTTTAATTGGTGATTGTGGAGCCACGTTGTGATGACACTATTTAATTGGTGATTGTGAAGCCACGTTGTGGTGACGCTATTTAATTGGTGATTAATTGTGGAGCCATGTTGTGGTAACACTATTTAATTGGTGATTGTGGAGCCACGTTGTGGTGACACTATTTAATTGGTGATTGTGGAGCCACGTTGTGGTGACACTATTTAATTGGTGATTGTGGAGCCACGTTGTGGTGACACTCTTTAATTGGTGATTGTGGAGCCATGTTGTGGTGACACTCTTTAATTGGTGATTAATTGTGGAGCCATGTTGTGGTGACACTCTTTAATTGGTGATTAATTGTGAAGCCATGTTGTGGTGACACTATTTAATTGGTGATTGTGAAGCATTGCAACAGTCTGGCAGTGACGTGGTCACTCTATCATTGCGCTGCATGAGTAAGCAGCATTGCCTGTCTGAAAAACTACCCGCACACCTGGAGCTTAAGCCCCAGCAAACACAGGAGTGACTGGACAATCCTCCTGCATGACTTCTCCATTCCTCTGCCGCCCAGTCGTCACCAGGCCAGCCCTGCCCTGTTCGTGCCTCGCCTTGAGTCATGGAGGAAACCGGGCCTTGGCTCTTCAGTATGGTCAGTGCGCCATTAGTCTGCTACTGCCGGGGGGGGGGGGGGGGGGGAGTCAGTATATATCCTGGATCCTGAAAGAGAGCGAACAGACAAAGCACTCACCGATCAGACAAAGCACTCACTGACCGGACAAAGCACTCACCGGCACAGCGCTTGCCTCAAGTGCTTCTTCATTCCTGCAGTGTCCGGCACTCCACCCTCTACTATGCTCTCCGTCATTCCTCAGTCTCCACCTCCAGCCCTGCCCTGCCCTCCAAGAGTGGGGTTATCTGTGGCGACCTGCCTGTCTTATCACCTGGCAATGACTGCCCTGCCCTCTCTGTCGCACGCCCTGGTCCTCGGGGGAGGAGGAGAAGTGACAGCTATGAAGGAGAAAGGGGAGAGAGAGCTGATCAGGGGCTGGCTCTGTGTGTTAGGGCAGCATTAGGGGGGATACACTGTGCAAACATGGACAGCAATGCAGCTCAGTGAATGGCACAATGGACTATTGTTCGTCAAACCAAAGTGTCCTAGCACATATTTCCGTCACTTAGCTGCTCTGTCTGGGGTTTTGACAGTCATTAAACTGCTTTTACTTAAAACCAGCTCTTTCACTTCAGTCTAAGTTTGAACTTGGCTTGTTCGGTTTACTCTTTCTTTCGATATTGTTGTGTTTTGTTGCTACCCATGTGTCTTTGCGTCAGTATTTTGCATTTCAAAACTGCTCCGCATTGGCCTAAAGTAGGCTGAAAGACCTCCAACAGCCCATGCATGACCAAGATCTTGCTGAGAATGGCAAATAAACACAAGAGCACTTAGATGCTGCCCAGATGTCATGACAAGATCTTGCAGAGAATGGCAGATGAACACAAGACCACCTGCATCCACCCCATAATGTCATCAATGGCACATGCCTGACTTTGTCATCGTGAACTTTATTTATTTCATTTTATTTTTATTTTATTCTTTTATATCGAGGATAATGGAATAAGCACTCTTGTGCTTTTTCATCCAGTCCCGTGTGTATGCAATATTGTAAATGTCATCTGTTCCCACCGGCACACGATGGCCTACTCTTATGAAAAGCGGAACAGGATTTAACGTGTGCGCAAGATGTTCTGCGTGCGTTCGCACACGGGGCCTCGGTTTACAGTCTCATCCGAAAGACTTTTGGGGAGAGTGGAGTCAGCACTGACGCCACATGGAGGAGTGGCAGCATCCTCACATGAAAGGTGCTGGGTGCTCCACTGACGTCAGATCACTGGTCAGGACTACAGTCTATTGTACATTCCGCCATCTCACAGCAACTGACCAAGACTTTCACTGATGTATGCTGACGTTACAAACATGTGTATGCTGACGTTACAAACGTGTATGCTAACGTTACAAACATGTATATGCTGATGATACAAACATGTGTATGCTGACGATACAAACATGCGTATGCTGACGATACAAACACGTGTATGCTGACGATCTACGATACAAAATGTGTATGCTGACGATACAAACGTGTGTATGCTGACGATACAAACATGTGTATGCTGACGATACAAACATGTGTATGCTGACGATACAAATGTGTATGCTGACGATACAAACATGTGTATGTTGACGATACAAACGTGTGTATGCTGACGTTACAAACATGTGTATGCTGATAATACAAACATATGCATGCTGACGATACAAACATATGTTCGGAATCAACAGCAGAAAAATAATCAGGAAGCTGCCGGAGCACCATGACTAACTACTGCAGCAAAATATGGAAGCCAAATTCTAATGCAGACAGAAAAGGGACGTTTGGGTTTTCATATGTGATGGCTAAGAAATGAAAATGATCTTTATATTCAGATGCACTGTCAGACTTGACAGGTAGGACTGCGCACTATGTCAGGTGTAGGACTGGTAGGACTGTGCACTAGTCAGGTGTAGGATGGTAGACTGTGCACTATGTCAAGTGTAGGACTGGTAGGACTGTGCACTATGTCAGTGTAGGATGGTAGGACTGTGCACTATGTCAGGTGTAGGACTGGTAGGACTGCGCACTATGTCAGGTGTAGGACTGGTAGGACTGTGCACTATGTCAGGTGTAGGACTGGTAGGACTGCGCACTATGTCAGGTGTAGGACTGGTAGGACTGTGCACTATGTCAGGTGTAGGACTGGTAGGACTGTGCACTATGTCAGGTGTAGGACTGGTAGGACTGTGCACTATGTCAGGTGATAGTGACTGGTAGGACTGTGCACTATGTCAGGTGTATGAATGCTGCTCCCTTCCTCCTCCTTTTATTCCCTCTCTACTTACTCCTTTTCCTCCTCTTCCTGTCACATCTTTGTCGACGATGACGAGGATGGAACTCAGAAATCGCGTGTTATTTTCAGGTAGAGAGTATATTGATTGACTTGTAATTACTTGATGATCATTCTGTTTTAGTTGACCATTGAGAAAAAACATTTTTGTGCCAGCATTCGCTTTAGAGCTATAAGAAAACGTAATAGTTGACACTTATTGGATTAATTTCACAGACAATTGTAAGTAACACACAGGAAAGGTTACTGAAATGCTTCCCACTCTAGAGAACAGTTTGACATGGGTCTTTCCACTACGGGGCAGACTACCTACCACAGACGTCATTTTCCAGACACTCAACAGGAGGCCTGTGACTGACGCAGCAAAGCCTTTGTGTTGGTGACGCTATCTCCGCCATAGGTGTGATAGGGGCTGTGTGGTGGTAACGTTATCGCCCTGATAGGTAGGGATCACCGCCCTTTTCTGCCCCAACCCTCACTCAGCCCCAACTGCAGATAAAGCCACAGGCGTGCTGGCCCCACACGTTCCGCTGTCAGCACCAATCACCCCTGGTGTGCACCGCCATTGAGGGGTGCCTTGTTACAACAACCCCAATAAAGATGTGTTGATAACCAATACAGGTGAAAAAGAAAAGGAAGGAGTGTGAGAATTACGTCGTGTTGCATGGCGAAACGTGTTTGCTTTATAAGGCGCTAGAGAGAGGCGGTTCCTTCACTTGTGACTGTACTGACTGCAAGAGCCAGTGTTCTGGATTCCAGGCACTAAAGGTAAAGAAGACTGGCTGACTGTTCTTTGAAGGAAGGGGAGCGTCTGTTTTAGTTGTGCCTTCTGATTCTGATTCTGATTCCGATTCTGATTCTTCTTCTGATTCTTCTTCTTCTTCAGTTTTACTTCTTTTCCTCCTCCTCCTCCTCCTCCTCCTCCTTTTCTCTTCTTCTTCTTCTTCTTCTTCTTCTTCTTCTTCTTCTTCTTCTTCTTCTTCTTCTTCTTCTTCTTCTTCTCAATTCTTGTTATTGTTGTTGTTGTTGTATTTGTTGTTGCTGCTGATGTTGTTGTTGTTGCTGTCGTTGTTGTGGTTGTTTTTGTTCGTCTTTTTCTTTTTCTCCTCCTCTTTCTTCTCATGATTCTTCTGATTTTTCTTCTGATTGTTGCTGTTGTTGTTGTTGTTGTTGTTGTGTTGTTGTTGTTGTTGTTGTTGTTGTTCTTCTTCTTCTTCTTCTTCTTCTTCTTCTTCTTCTTCTTCTTCTTCTTCTTCTTTGCAATTCTTCTTTGCAATTCTTCTTTGCAATTCTTCTCCTTCTTCTTGGCAATTCTCCGCAATTCTTCTTCTTGGCAATTCTTCTTCTTGGCAATTCTTCTTCTGATTCTTCTTTGCTATGCTTCTTCGCAATTCTTCTTCTTCTTGGCAATTCTTTTTCTTCTTCGCAATTCTTCTTCTCCTTCTTCCTCTTCTCTTCCTCTTCTCCTCCTTGTTGTTCTTGTTCTTGTTGTTGTTCTTCTTCTTCTTTGCAATTCTTCTTCGCAATTCTTCTTCGCAATTCTTCATCTTCTTGTTCCGTTTCAATTTTGTCACGAGGAGAGAGAGAGAGAGAGAGAGGAGAGAGAGAGAGAGAGAGAGAGAGAGAGAGAGAGAGAGAGGAGAAAGAGAGAGAGAGAGAGAAGTCAAGTCAAATTCTTTTATTTCGAGGATAATGAATAAGCATTCATGTGCTTTTTTACATTCCAGTCCATGTTTTTATCAGTTATAACATCAAGATAAAATACATCTCTAACAACAACAATAATAACTAAATAACAAAAACAAGAGACAACAAGAACGGTAACAAACAGAAGACAAGAAACAAACAGAAAGACGTAACAAAATAACTAAAAGCACACACGCGAAGAAATAAAACAAGAAATAAACAATCAAATGATGATTATGATAAAAAAACAACAACCAAAAAGCGCTAATAAGTGTATAGCAAACAAGAAGACCATAACAAGTTATCGACCTGAAAACATCATCGCACCACCATCTATCTATAAACTAAGTCGTGTAGATAAGTTATCATGGTTAAAAAAAAAAAGGGGGAGCAACTTAACCAATCCATAGTTGGGAAAAGTACTACCGATCAAATTACATAAAAGATATCTCCCAGATTTTAAAAAACGAAAAACAAACCCCCCAAAACATGACATTTAAAAAATTGCATTTTCTACACACACACACACACACACACACACACACACACACACACACACACACACACACACACACACACACACACACACACACACACACAGAGGTTCGCGTGCACGGATTCATGCTAAGGGAAATTTATGCCTTAAATTTTTAAGTAAAATCATATAAGAGAACACTAGGTGAATCTATCCGCTGAGAGAGAGAGAGAGAGAGAGAGAGAGAGAGAGAGAGAGAGAGAGAGAGAGAGAGAGAGAGAGAGAGAGAGAGAGAGAGAGAGAGATTGTTCGATTATTCTTTTATTTCTCAGGATAATGGAATAAGCACTCGTGCTTTTTTTCATCCAGTCCCCGTGTGTATGCAGTTTTTGTAAATGTCATTTGTTTTCACCGGCACACGATGGCCTACTCTTACGAAAAGCGGAACAGGATTTAACGTGTGCGCTAGGTTTTCTGAGAGAGAGAGAGAGAGAGAGAGAGAGAGAGAGAGAGAGAGAGAGAGAGAGAGAGAGAGGAGAGAGAGAGAGAGAGAGAGAGAGAGAGAGAGAGAGAGAGAGAGAGATGTAAAGCACATAGCTTGGAACATAATTATCGTAAACTCTAATTCCATAACCTATCTTATGATTATAGTCACAAAAAACGCACATAACCATAATTATCACAATTATGATGGACATAGTTATTCCGCTCTGACAAAAGGATCACTAGATAAAAAGGTTCACAAAAATCAATCACATTCGACACACATGGTCATTAAGAAAAAAAAAATATCAACAAACATTTCTCAATATCATTACTGATAAACATGATGAGACTAAAGGTAAGATATATATATATATATATATATATATATATATATATATATATATATATATATATATATATATATATATATATTTATATATATAGAGAGAGAGAGAGAGAATTATATATACATGTATGTATATATATATATATATATATATGCATATATATATATATATATATATATATATATATATATATATATATATATATATATATATATATATACATATGCATACACAACATTACTATGCTTGGCCTGGTACAACTAATAGACAAATCAACTTGGGTAACAGATAACTCTAGAACTTTGATAGATCATATCTATACTACTACAAAAAATATATGCTCCCTCATGTGGATGCAGCGATCTTAATCCTGTGTGTTTTACTTGGTCCAAAAACCGCATCAAAATTTCTAAAGTAGGAAACTTAATAAGTTCAACGAACAAGACTTTCTTTCAAACTTAATAAATTCGCCATTTCAAGACATATATCAAATCAGAGACCCCAACAAAGCTACAGAATTCTGGATTACCACATTTATTTCAGTGTATGATAAGCATGCCCTCTTCATCAAAAACGAGTTAAAGGAAAAGTTACCCCCCCCCCCTTGGATAACAAAAGATATAGAGTCTGAAACACAGATAACAGACTATTTGAAAACTCATGATTCAAAAGAGGAATGTAAAATGCAAAGAAACAAAGTAATTTCACTAAAAGGCAGATCAAAACGTGATTACTTTTAATAACAGTTAATCACAATGTTTTATGTAATAAACCTATTAAAAAAAATCAAAAGGCAGTTAAAACAGCTGTAGAATTGAATACCCATTACTCAAATAGTGCTACTAAAGTCATTTCATGTGACAAGTCAAATGAAAATGATCTCCATTACTTAGAACAATATAATTATCGAATCAAAATATATATGTACGAGGAAGGGGGCAGAGGAGGAGGAGAAAGCCTCTAAAAAATTGTTTTAATGTTCGTGAAATGGTATAATTGATGTTTGTAAGCACATGTACAATTTGCAAATTTAATACAATGGAAAAGGAGAAAAACAAATGGCTGACCCGATGGCTAGATTGGTGACTTTTTCATGCACTTTCTTGCTATTAATAGGTTTCAGCATGAACGTTTTTTTATTTTAAAAAATATTTTATTGTGATCATTAATGAGAAAGTGTTATTAATATCATTAATGATCACAATCATATATTTTTTTAATAATTTTTTGTTGCTGTTGATATGTGTAGGGATTTTTATCAATTAGTATAATCATTTTTCAATATTAAATCCTGTTGCTATTTATGTTTTCCCCCTTCCTCTTTGATACCCCTCCCCATTCATTCCAACCTTTTTTTTTATAGTGTTGTGTTTTATTTTTCCTCAGTGGTGATGGGTATTATCATATTGTATCATCTTTGTGTTTGTTGTTTGTTTCGTTCTGTTGTTGTTGTTGTTTTGACTTTTGATATCTTCCTTCCTTTTCATATATAAAGTATGAGTGTCAGTATGGAGAAGTTATAACCTGAAAATTTGTTAGATTCACATTTCATGGGTTTTTTAGACTCTTAAATAATTGTATCTGTGATATTGTAATTGATAATTTTGCTTGTTTAACATTTTATGAAGTTTTAAACTCTAAATGTGTTCACGGGCATACGTGCATACGTACTCGTGTGGGCGAGCACCTGCACGCGCATATGTGTGTGTGTGTGTGTGTGTGGTGTATGTGTGTGTGTGTGTGTGTGTGTGTGTGTGTGTGTGTGTGTGTGTGCGTGTGTGTGTGTGTGACTTTTGAGTGCATATTTGTTTGTTTGGTTGGTTGGTGTTTTTTTTTTGTTTTGTTTTTAAATTATTTTTCTTGTTTTTATCTAAATATATATTTTACATTTTAAGGCTATTAAAATCATGTTATTAAATAATGATGGTGTGGTTTTTTCTTTAGATAGTTGGTTTGATGAAAAAAGCAAATAAAGACTTATTCAATGTACCATCTGGAAAACTTTTAATGAAAAATTGACTTTGACTTTGGCTTTGGACTTACACACACACACACACACACACACACACCACACACACACACACACACACACACACACACACACACACACACACACACACACACATTGGGAGAAAGAGAAAGATTTTCAATCACTTTTACGATTTGAAGGCAGTTGGTATCGGTGGTCTAGAGGTACCGCACCTGCCTAGACAGTGAAAAGAGCGGTTGGAAGTGTGTGGTGGTTTGATTCCCGTTGACGTCAAACACTTTCCTCCCTTCTCCATCTACTAGACTTGGAGTGGTGGTCAGGGGGCTAGTTTTCGGGTAACACGATAAACTGAGGTCCCTTGTGTTTCACATAATTATTTAGAGCACGTACAAGAACCCAAGGCAACAAGGAAGTGGTCCCTAGTACAATTCCTCAGAAAAAGCCACTCTGATAAGCAACAAATACAGTCGCAGATAGGAGAAAAATGAGTGGCGCTGCTCTTGTGGCGACACGCTTTTCCGGAGGGAGCAGCTCAGAATTTGCGCAAAGAAATCTGGCGTGACTTAAAGTGGTAGATTATGCTACTACCCTTTTAGATGCAAGCGATAGAATCAAAACCAAACTCCTATACTAGATTAGTGTTCGATTGTTCGTGATTATCAAACAGATAAACAGGATGGCTGGATCAACACGGAGATAAACATTCTGTCTACAGTTGGATTCAAACATGTGCCGCCAATTCAGAGTTCTCTTCACGTCCATTAGTTAAGCTTTGCTCTTTAAGGAAATATAACAATTTTACATCACATATTTCGCGTCAAACTTCTTTCGGATGAGACTGTATACCGAGACCCCGTGTGCGAACGCACGCAGAACATCATGCGCACACGTTAAATCCTGTTCCGCTTTTCCTAAGAGCAGGCCATTGTGTGCCGGTAGGAACAGACGACAGTATCTACAAAAGTGCATACACACGGGGACTGGATAAAAAAAAAGGCACATGAGTGCTTATTCCATTATTCTCGATATAAAAGAATAAAAAAAAAAAAAATAAAAAAAAAAAATTAATCAGAAGAGTTTGTTGAATTAGAATGTTATGCTTTTTTAACGAAAGAACATAGACTGCGACCGCATTTGATCATGTGAGAAAATAATCAGCATGAGAAAACTTTCTGTTCATTTGGCAGAAGTAGTCATGATCTCATGATAGAGATGGGTAGACACCCCAATTTACCCAGAGAGAACACAGAATGTTAGTATTGCAAAAGCTAAATATGATGAATTAAAATTACCTGATGGATGGGTCTTACATGAGGATCTCAGAAATAGTATAAAAACAAACTGAGACACAAAACAAACACAAGGAACATGAAAGCTTTTTTGACAAAATGAATTCAAGCAACATAATCAACATTGAGGATTATCAAGCAGATGTTAAGAAAACGTGTAAGAAGATTTAAGAAAAGAACAAAATGAAACAGAACGCAACCTGTCTTTTAGTGTCCATTTCATTGACATTGAAAACCATAGATCAATATAGCATTATATGTGTTCTTTCTGTGTCGAATAACGCACCAGTGTGACTTTTATGGCAATGAAATAACCTGAATCTGAATCTGGATCTGGCGATCATGCACACACACACACGACACACACACACACACACACACACACACACGCACACACACACACACACATACACGCGCGCGCGCGCGCGCGCGCACGCACGCACACACACACACACACACACACACACATCGCGCACGCGTTATTCCTGTTCCGTTTTTCCTAAGAGTAGGCCATTTTGTGCCGGTGGGGACAGATGACGAGATTAACAAACTACATGCACACGGGGACTGGATGTAAAAAAGCACAGGAGTGTTTATTTCAATATCCTCGATATAAAAAATAGAAATAAAATAAATAAATAAATAAACAGAGCGAGAGATCAAATCAAAATAAATCAAATTAAATTCTTTTATTTCGAGGATGAAAGAATGAATGAATAATCTTTATTTTTCAAGGTTTGCAGAGTAACATTTACATACTTTTTTATTCATACGGCCATTGCCCGAATTAGGGAATCCTAGCAAAGATAAAACAGAAAGCAACAAAAAGGAAAAACATCACCATCACCAAGAATAGAAGTTCAACCTATGGTTGTAAAAAGGAGATAAGTATACAGTCAACAAATGCATAATCCCCACAGGGTACTTGAACATTTACTTAAGACAAAAAGATAGATATGTATTCAACAAACACATAATCCCTAACCGACCAGACATTCATGTCAGGAGATAAACGAGTTATAATTAAATCAAATAGATTAAAATTGAAAGTGACAGCAGAGAAGACAGCAGCACAAACAAAAGAAATGCAAATTAAAACATGACGAACTTTTCTTACTTTAAAACAATTTTATGCCCCCCCCCCCCCCCCCCCCACCCCCCACACACAAAAACAACAAAAACCAACCCCCCTCCCCCAATACGCCCCGCAAAAAAATAAATAAATATAAAGCTAACATCAAACATTTGATCAACAACATTATGTTGTTACGCCCAAAATGACAGTTTTCAAGTCGTGTTCAAGAACATGAGTTCAAAGAGTTCAAAAAGGCGTAACATTTCCTAATCAAAATCTTTTCTTTCTAATGATAAGTTTAGGATGTAGTATATAAAAGTGGAAAATAGGTAGGGAGATGAAAGAGAGAGAGAGAGAGAAGAGAGAGAGAGAGAGAGAGAGAGAGAGAGGAGAGAGAGAGAGAGAGAGAGAGAGACAGACAGACAGAGACAGACAGACAGACAGACAGACAGACAGACAGACAGACAGACAGACAGACAGACAGACAGAGAAAAGAAGAGAGAGAGAGAGAGAGAGAGAGAGAGAGGAGAGAGAGAGAGAGAGAGAGAGAGAGAGAGAGAGAGAGAGAGATCGAAACTCGAAACTCGAATATTTTAATGAGGGTATTTGGATAAGCCATAAGCTTCTTTACACCAGGCCCTCAGAAAAAAAAGTGGAAAATAGGTAGGGAGAGAGAGAGAGAGGCAAGGCAAGGCAAGGCAAGGCAAATTCTTTTATTCGAGGATAGTAGATAAGCACTCATGTGGGTTTTTTTTACATCCAGTCCCCGCCCTTTTCAGGGATAACATCAAGATAAGAAGATACTAAATAAGAAAACTATACGCTGTACCAGAGAGAGAGAGAGAGAGAGAGAGAGAGAGAGAGAGAGAGAGAGAGAGAGAGAGAGAGAGAGAGAGAAGAGGACACACACACAAACACAGACAAGAACAGACAGAGACAGAGACGGATAATGACAGAAATTTCTCATTGCAGAACAAATCAAGACACGTCAGCTGAAGATCGAAAAGCGCGGAACCTAAAAGACAGACAGACAGACAGACAGACAGACAAGTAAAAGAGACTGGAAGAAAAAACTACATACAGACAGAAAGACCGACAGACCGACAGATAGACAGACAGACAGACAGACAGACAGACAGCATGGTTTCCACAGCAGTGTGCCTGATGGGCGCCATGTTCTGGGTGGGGATGACGTCACTTCCGGCAGTGGAAGGTCACGGTCGTTTGCTGGAGCCGCCCTCCCGGAGCAGCATGTGGCGGGCTGGATTTCCCACCCCCAGAAACTATGACGACAACGCCCTCAACTGTGGGGGACTCAACGTGAGTCAGGGTCTTTAACCCCACCCCCACCCCCCACCCCTGTCCCCGCCCCGCCCCGCCCACCTCCTACTACTGCTAGCACTCTCTCATTATGGTTGTGAGTGGCAATAATGTGAAGGGGAATGGAATAAGCACGCTTGTGCTTTTTTTTTTTTTTTTTTACACCTAGTCCCCTGAGTGTATGCAGTTTTGTCAGTTCTGTCATCTGTTCCCCCGGCACACAATGGCCTTCTCTTTTGGAACGGGATTTAACGTGTGCGCAAGATGTTTTGCGTGCGTTCGCACACGGACTTAGGTTTACAGTCTCATCAGAAGAAACTTTTGGGGAGAGTGGAGTCTTCATTGATGTTACCTTCAGGGGAAAATAGGCCCTTGAACGGGATTCGAACCCGGGCCGTCAGGTTGCGAGCGCAATGTTCTAACCACTAGGCTCTCCAGTGCCCCTTGTTCTGTTTTTCAGCCCATAAACATTATGGCAGCTGTTTCAACTGTACAGGACTGAATTTGAGTGATCTTTTATAATAATGATAAGAATGATAAGAATAACCATAATAAAATGGCTATTCTAATGATTAATGATAATGATAATAATAATCATCATCATCATTATCATGAAAATGATGATGATAATGATCATCATAATGACCATAATAATAATAATGATACTACTGCTGCCTCATCTTTGATTTGTTTGTTTTACAAGATTTAGCTCTATATAGATTCCAATTATTATTATTATTATTATTATTATTTATTATTATTATTATTATTATTATTTCATTTCATTCATATTATTATTATTAATTATATATTATTATTATTATTTTATATATCATCATATCATTCATCATATCATCATCATTATTATTATTATTATTATTATTATTATTATTATTATTATTATTATTATCTTCTGTGACGTCCCAGTCCTGCTATTCCCACGCCGCTATTTCAGTCTCCCCGCCACAGCCACACCCAGATTCCTGATGTCTCATCCCCAGTGTGACTCCATCTTTATCTGACCCCCCCCCCCTCCGAAATCGCCGATATTCCCCAGGTGCTCTATGTGTCCCTATGTGCCCCTGTCTCTATGTGCCCCTGTCTCTATGTGCCCCTGTCTCTATGTGCCCCTGTCCCTATGTGCCCCTGTCCCTATGTGCCCCTGTCCCTATGTGCCCTGTCTCTTGTGCCCTGTCTATGTGCCCCTGTCCCTATGTGCCCCTGTCCCTATGTGCCCCTGTCCCTATGTGCCCCGGTCTCTATGTGCCCCTGTCTCTATGTGCCCGTCCCTATGTGCCCGTCTCTATGTGCCCCTGTCCCTATGTGCCCCGGTCTCTATGTGCCTGTCCCTATGTGCCCTCCCTATGTGCCCCTGCCTATGTGCCCTGTCTCTATGTGCCTGTCTCTATGGCCTGCCTCATGTGCTCTGTCTAGTGCCTGCCTCTATGTGTCAGTTTATATGCCTCTTTGTAAGAGGAGAACAGTGTTACTGTAATGTTGTGTTATGATATGATGAGTGTTGTGCCATAATGATTATGATGAGTATTGTGTTATAACATGATGAGTGTTGTGTGTCATGACATGATGAGTGTTGTGTCATAATATGATGAGTGTTATGTCATGGTATAATGAGTGTTGTGTCATTTATTTTTATTTATTTATTCGTTTATATCGAGTGTAATGAAATAAGCACTCATATGCTTTTTTACATCCAGTCCCTGTGTGTATGCAGTTTTGTAAATCTTGTCATCTGTCGCACCGGCACACGATGGCCTACTCTTACGAAAAGCGGAACATGATTTCACGTGTGTGCAAGATGTTCTGAGGAGTATATGATGAGTGTTGCGTCATAACACGACGAGCGTTGCGTCAGGACATGATGAGTATTGTGTCACAGGAGTGATGATGTGGGGGGCTGTTTACAGACGGAGTGGTACGTGTATCACGGAAAGTGCGGGGTGTGCGGAGACCCCTGGGATCAACCCCAGCCCCGGGACAACGAGGCAGGAGGGCGGTACGGCGAAGGGCATCATCACCAGGACCTACAGCCCGGGACAGGTGAGGGGGAGGGAGGAGAGAGGGCCGCCACAGTACAAAATACAGTTGCAGACAGAAACAAAAAAAAAACAATAATGGGTGCGCTGCTCTTGTGGTGACGCGCTCTCCTCGGGGAGAGCAGCCTGAATTTTACGCAGAAAAATCTGCTGTGACGATAAAGTGGTATGTAATAAAAATAATAAAATCATATTATGGAGTAAGCGAATCCCCAAAGACACACAGAGCGAAAAGCGGTCTAGGGGAAACAACTCTGAACGGTTACGAAAAAGCACCCGGTGCTCTCTCTTCCTCTGTGTGTTTTGATGTTATCGTGTTATGCCTTCATTGATTGTTCAGATTTCATTGACCTTATCCATCATAAATGTGTGTAAGCATAAACACGTCACATGTTTTCGCAATGCCCACTATCAAAGAGCTACATCAATAATATGCTGATGATACAAAAGCGCCCTGTGTGTGTCTACCTGTCTGCCTGTCTCTGTCTGTCTGTGTCTGTAACACACACACACACACACACACACTACACACACACACATACACACACACATACACACATACACTCATCACACACACACACACACACACACACATACAACACACAACACACACACAAACTCACATACACATATACAAATTCACATGCACACATACACACACAAACTTACATAAACACACACACACACACTACGCACGCACGCATGCACAGACGCACACACGTACACACGCACTACTCCCTCCCCCTCCGCCACACACACACACACACACACACACACACACACACACACACACACACACACACACACACACACACACACAAATACCAAACACATACAATACACACACACCACACACACAACACACCACACACACCACACCACACACACACACACACACACCGCGCGCGCGGCCGCGCCGCACGACAAACACACACACACACACACACACACACACACACACACACACACTCGCACGCGCGCGCGCTGGTAAAACACACAAACAGCCGCAGCCAACTTCAAGTCGAGTTCAGCAAAGGAATGATGTAGGTCTTAATCATATCAAAGTCGAAATCCCCCCCCCCCCCCATATTTCTTATTTTTCTTATTCGGCGTTAGCTGTTGAAAGGCCCCTGTAGTGTGCTGAAGGCAGGCTAATACTGCAGCACATAACAGCAACACGACCCAGCAGACTGGGAACAGCGCCTAATTATCAGGGGGTTGCCACAGTCGTGTCACTGCCATTTATGTTTCCTTTGTCAATCTGCTGCATGAGCCTCCTCTCTGTGACAGGGATAGATTTGATTTGATTTGATTGATTTGATTTATTCTTTTATATCGAGGATAATGGAATAAGCACTTTTTGTGCTTTTTTTTACATCCAGTCCCCGTGTATGCACTTTTGTAAATGTCATCTGTTCCAACCGTCACACGATGGCTTACCCTTACGAAAAGCGGAACAGGATTTAACGTGTGCGCAAGATGTTCTGCGTGCGTTCGCACACGGGCCCTCGGTTTAAAGTCTCATCCGAAGGACTTTTGGGGAGAGTGGAGTCAGCACTGATGTTAACTCCAGGAGAAAAATCTCCTCGACCGGACTCGAACCCGGGTCGTCAAATTGCGAGCGCAATGTTCTGACCACTAGGCTATCCGTCCCCGGACAGACAGACAGACAGACAGACAGACAGGACAGACAACGAAGGAAGACAATGAGAGGGAGGAGGGAAAGAGTTTATCTTCACATTGAAAAGAACCCAGGGAGCAAAGCCTTTGAGAACTGACACAATCAGTCACCTCCCTGTCGAGCAGGAGAAGCAGGAAACGTCAGGAGATATTTACACAGGTAAAACATCCTATTATCTTTTTTGCCACCTGTCTGGCCAGTGACAGATGATCTGTCTTCCCTAGGCTGCTGACACACGGCTCTTCAGCAGGTCGGAAAGACACGGATAGGGTATTTCAACTGAAGTGCATATTAATGCCACGAGACTGACAACTTTCGGTGCGAGGGCACACGCCCTGTAGTAGAAGATAAAGATAGATTAGATAAAAATGTAGATAGATAATGATAGATAGATAGATAGATAGAGATAGACAGACAGAGATAGACAGACAGACAGACAGATAGACAACGACAGACAGACAGACAGAAGATAGATAGATAGATAGATAGATAGATAGATAGATAGATAGATAGATGATAGATAGATGGATGGATGAGATGATGGATAGATGATGATGGATGGATGGATGGATGATGATGGTGGATGAGAGATAGAGAGAGGTGACTTGACAAAACCCCACAATTATGCTGGGAACCATCCTCCAAGCACACAGTTGAGGTAAAACAGTAAACATTGTTTTGGAAGGGTGATGTCAAACTTGTAGTAAAGAATATTACAACGTTTGTTAAATGAGGATTTACAGCAATGTTTACAGGTGATGCTGAAATGTTATATAAAAAAACAACAACAAAAAACGGTAAAACAATAACAGAAAACACGACTGTGTTCAGCTTCATCTCGTCTTTTTTTCAGCAAATTTTCGCTTCTATCAGGATTCAGCCTGTGGACACTTCAGGATAGAACAAAAATTTGCTGGAAAAAAAGAGATGAAGCTGAACACATTTGTGTTTCTATCAACAGACACACACACACACACACACACACACACACACACACACACACACACACACACACACACACACACACACACACCCAATATATTATATAATTATATAATATATTATAATTAATTAGTGATACAAAGGTATTATTATACATTATATATACATATATATCATATATATATATATATATATATATATATATATAAATATATATATAATATAATATAATATATGGAAATACATTCGTGCGCGCGCGCGCGCGTGTTTGTCTATGTGTGTGTGTGGGGACGGATAACCTTGTGGTCAGAACATTGCGCTGGCAATTTGAAGACCCGGGTTCGAGTCTGGTCGAGGAGATTTTTCTCCTGGAGTTAACATCAGTGCTGACTTACTCTCCCCAAAAGTCCTTCGGATGATACTTTAAACCGAGGCCCCGTGTGCGAACGCTAAATCCTGTTCCGCTTTTCGTAAGAGTAGGCCATCGTGTGTCGGTGGGAACACATGATATTTACAAAATTGCATACACACGGGGACTTGATGTAAAAAAGCACAAGAGTGCTTATTCCATTATCTTCGATACGAAAGAAATAAAATACACACACACACACACACACACACACACACACACACACACACACACACACACACACACACACACACACACACACACACACACACACATATATATATATATTGTGTGTGTGTGTGTGTGTGTGTGTGTGTGTGTGTGTGTGTGTGTGTGTGTGTGTGTTGTGGTGTGTGTGACGCTCCATCACATAAGGAGTCGCATTGCACCAGAGGTCAATATTTAGCTATTGTAAAGTTTTTAATTTGCAAAAAAAAATGCTATTCAATGCAAAAAACAAATTGAAAATCGGAAAATTCTGTGAAAACTTATTACAAATTGAAATGATAGACTGCAGGATGTGACAAAATGAGAAACGGGCAAATTTATTTTTGTAACGGGTTGTCAGAATGAGGGCTTGGGTATTTTCAAAACACATTTAAAAGCAAAAGTAATGCATATTATGCCTTGATCTTTCACTTCAAGGTAGAATGACGGATATAGTTTAATAGTAAATCAAAACTCAAAATTGTCAACTTGACCCCCACCTGCCTTTAATGGCTCCTAGTGCAAAATTGGGTAATGTGCTAAGCGACTCATTTCGTGGTGGAGCGTCACATATATATATATATATATATATATATATATATTTTATATATATATAGATATAGATATAGATATAGATATATATATACACACACATATATATTATATGCGTGCGCGCGCGCGTGTGTCTATGTGTGTGTGTGCATGTGTGTGTGTGTGCGCGTGTGCATCTGTATGTGTGTTCTCATGTACGTGCTGTGTGTGTGTGTGTGCAGGAGATAGCAGTTCAGGTTCAAATCACGGCCAACCACAGGGGCTGGTTTGAGTTCCGCCTGTGTGTGCACAACGACCCCGCCACCCCCATCACCCACCACTGCCTGGATCAGAACCTGCTGCAGCTGGCTGACGGCTCCGGCACCCGCTACCCCATTGGTGCGTCCTCTGTCCCTCTGTCCGTCTGTCCGTCTGTCTGTCGGTCGGTCTGTCTGTCCGTATGTCTGTCTGTCGGTCTGTCTGTCGGTCTTTCTGTCGGTCTGTCTGTCTGATTGTCTGTGTGTCTGTTGCCCTTTCTGTCTGTCTGTTCAAATAGTCAATCGTACCTGCACATATTTTCTGTTTTTACTTTTCGTTACTCCAGTGCAGTGTTACAGTGTGCAAAACATGATATGATCATCAATTTGCCACAAGTACACCACTGATATCGGAAACATTTTATAATAAATATTTTCTTTTATCTTTCAACGGGACACAACCCAGCTCTCTCCAGGCTGCAATGCACACTGCTGGGTATATTTTTTGTATTCCTTCATTTATTTGTTTATTCTTTTATGTCGAGGATAATAGAATTAGCACTCATGTGCTTTTTTTTACATCAGTCCCCGTGTGTGTGCAGTTTTTGTAAATCTTGTCATCTGTTCCCACCGGCACAAAATGGCCTACTCTTAGGAAAAGTGAAACAGGATTTAAAGTGTGCTCAAGATGTTCTGCGTGCGTTCGCACACGGGGGCTTGATTTATAGTCTTATCCGAAAGATTTTGGGGGGGAGAAGTGGAGTCAGCACTGATGTTAACTCCAGAGGAAAAATCCCCTCGAACGGGAATCGAACCCGGGTCGTCAAATTGCGAGCGCAATGTTCTGAACACTAGGCTATCCCGTCCCCCGGTATGTGGGTGTATGTGGGCGGGGGAGTTATACTGGGTATGTGGGTATATTATGTGGGTGTCATCTATTCTGGGTATGTGGGTATATTATTGTGGGTGTCATCTATTCTGGGTATGTGGGTATATTATGTGGGTGTCATCTATTCTGGGTATGTGGGTATATTATGTGGGTGTCATCTATTCTGGGTATGTGGGTGTATGTGGGTAGCAGTTACACTGGGTATGTTGGTGTATGTGGGTGTCATCTATACTAGGTATGTGGATGTGTGTGGCCTGGTTGTATGTGGGTGTCATCTCTACTAGGCATGTGGATGTGTGTGGCCTGGTTGTATGTGGGTGTCATCTCTACTAGGTATGTGGATGTGTGTGGCCTGGTTGTATGTGGGTGTCATCTCTACTAGGCATGTGGATGTGTGTGGCCTGGTTGTATGTGGGTGTCATCTACACCTCCTCGACAGCTAACATGCTCTTGTGCCAAAGACGGGTGAGTTTTTACTGTGTGCAAAATTTTCAGTGCACAGTGGAACACACACAAGACTAAGGCTGGTATTGTCGCCATCATCACCATGTCATTACTTGGGCTGATAGTGTCGTTGTCATCACCACGTATTGTCGTCATCATCACCATGTCATTACTTGGGATGATAGTGTCGTCATCATCACCACCTATTGTCGTCATCATCACCATGTCATTACTTAGGCTGATAGTGTCGTCATCATCACCATGTCATTACTTAGACTGATAGTGTCGTCATCATCATCATGTCATTACTTAGGCTGATAGTGTCGTCATCATCACCATGTCATTACTTAGGCTGATAGTGTCGTCGTCATCACCACGTATTGTCGTCATCATCACCATGTCATCAGTAAGGCTCGTATTGACGTCACTACCACTGTCATAACTAAAGCTGGTATTGACGTCATTAGACACCCACATCATCAGTAAGGCTGGTATTGACGTCACTACCACTGTCATAACTAAAGCTGGTATTGACGTCATTAGACACCCACATCATCAGTAAGGCTGGTATTGACGTCACTACCACTGTCATAACTAAAGCTGGTATTGACGTCATTAGACACCCACATCATCAGTAAGGCTGGTATTGACGTCACTACCACTGTCATAACTAAAGCTGGTATTGACGTCATTAGACACCCACATCATCAGTAAGGCTGGTATTGACGTCACTACCACTGTCATAACTAAAGCTGGTATTGACGTCATTAGACACCCACATCATCAGTAAGGCTGGTATTGACGTCACTACCACTGTCATAACTAAAGCTGGTATTGACGTCATTAGACACCCACATCATCAGTAAGGCTGGTATTGACGTCACTACCACTGTCATAACTAAAGCTGGTATTGACGTCATTAGACACCCATATCATCAGTAAGGCTGGTATTGACGTCACTACCACTGTCATAACTAAAGCTGGTATTGACGTCATTAGACACCCATATCATCAGTAAGGCTGGTATTGACGTCACTACCACTGTCATAACTAAAGCTGGTATTGACGTCATTAGACACCCATATCATCAGTAAGGCTGGTATTGCTATTTTTATCTTCATCCACTTTTTCCTTTGATCACAGTGGTACTGGTTATCATTTTCGTCATGGTTTGTATTTTAGTTTCTTTTTTAACAGCTGATTGGAAGGTGTATTGGAAGGCAACTTTTATTGACATTGTGTGTGTGTGTGTGTGGTGTGTGTGTGTGTGTGTTGTGTGTGTGTGCGTGCGTGCGTGCGTGTGTGTGTGTGTGTGTCGCGCGTGTGTTTGTGTGTTGTTGTCGTGTTTTGTGTGTGAGTGTTGTGTGTGTCTGTTTTGTGTGTTGTGTCTGTGTTGTGTGTGTGGTGTGTGTGTGTGTGTGTGTGTGTGGGGTGTGTGTGTGTGTGTGTGTGTGTGTGTGTGTGTGTGTGTGTGTGTGTGTGTGTGTGTGTGTTGTGTGTGTGTGTGTGTGGTGTGTGTGTGTGTGTGTGTGTGAGTGTGTGTGTGTGTGGTGTGTGTGTGTGTGTGTGTGAGTGTGTGTGTGTGTGTGTGAGTGTGTGGTGTGTGTGTGTGTGTGTGTGTGTGTGTGTGTGTGTGTGTGTGTGTGTGTGTGTGTGTGTGTGTGTGTGTGTGTGTGTGTGATTCACAGCCCCCCAGGCACAGATGGTGGACCTGAAGCTGAAGCTGCCGGCAGGAGTGAAGTGCAGCCAGTGTGTGCTGCAGTGGAAGTGGCATGGAGGTCAGTCATCAGTCAGTCAGTCATCAGTCAGTCAGTCAGTCAGTCAGTCATCAGTCAGTCGTCAGTCAGTTTATCTAAGTCATTTTTTATTTTATTTGTCTTATTCTTTCATATCCAGGATAATGGGATAAGCACTTGTGTGCTTTTTTCATACATTCCTCGTGTGTATGCAGGTTTTGTAAATTGTGTCATCTGTTCCCAACGGAACACGATGGCCTACTCTTACGAAAAGCGGAACAGGATTTTACGTATGCGCAAGATGTTCTGCGTGCGTTCACACACAGGGCCTCGATTAATAGTCTCATCCGAAGGACTTTTGGGGTGAGAGTGGAGTCAGCACTGATGTTAACTCCAGAGGAAAAATCTCCTCGAACGGGAATCAAACCCGGGTCGTCAAATTGCGAGCGCAATGTTCTGACCACTAGGCTATCCCGTCCCCCAGTCAGTCAGTCAGTCAGTCAGTCAGTCAGTCAGTCAGTCAGTCAGTCAGTCAGTCAGTCAGTCAGTCAGTCAGGTCTGCAGCCCTATATCTGCTGTACACACTGCCTCTGCACACAGGCCTGTACAACTTTATTTTCTCTCTCATGTCCTCCCCCCCCCCCCCTCTCTCTCACCTACTCACTCACTGATATACACACGCACGCACGCAAGTAAGCATAGACATTCACACGCACACGCACGCCCCACACGCACGAATGCACACACACAAACACACACACACACACACACACACACACACACACACACACACACACACACACACACACACACACACACAGAGGGACCATGGGAACAGATGACATTTGCAAAACTGCGTACACACGGGGACTGTATGTAAAAATAGAGCATATGAATGCTTATTCTATTATCCTCAATATAAAAGAATAAATGATGATGATGATGATGATGATGATGATGATGATGATGATGATGATGATGATGATGATGATAATAATAATATAATAATAATAATAATAATAACAACAACAACACACATACACACAGCCACTGCTCTGTTTGTTGTTGATATTGACCAGTAGACTCCATTTACAGCTACTGTGGACCAGTCTGTATGTCTCTGTTTGATTTTGACCAATGGACCATGTTTACAGTGGACCACTATGTATGACTGTTGTTGACAGAGTATCTTTACAGTTACGACTCTGTGTGCGTGTGCTGTTGATTTTGACCAGTACAGTGGAACATGTTTACAGTGGACCATTCTCTGTGTGTGTTGTTGATGTTGATCAATGGATCATGTTTACAGTGGAACATTCTGTGTATGTGTGGTTGATGTTGACCAATGGACAATGTTTACAATGGACCATTATGTATATCTTTTGTTGATGTTGATGAACGGACTATGTTTATAGTGGACCATTCTGTTCATATCGTTTTATACAATTGATCTGTACAGAGACACACCCTGGGCTGAAAACTGCTTATTAAAAGGAAGCAAAAGCGAAACAAAATAAGATGATCCTTCCTTTGACAATAAGTATTCAAGTTAAGCAACTGTGCGTATCCCTTGATAAATGCCCTTGTATTGAAGGCAACTGTTATTGAAGACATAATTAGAGGGAAAACAACTACGCGCACGTGTGTGTGTGTGTGTGTGTGTTGTGTGTGTGTGTGTGTGTGTGTGTGTGTGTGTGTGTGTGTGTGTGTGTGTGTGTGTGTGTGTGTGTGTGTGTGTATGTGTGTGTGTGTGTATGTGTGACCGTGTGTCTGCGTGCGTGCGTGCGTGCGTGTTGTGCGTGTGTATGTATGTGTGTGTATGTATGTGTGTGTATGTGTGTGTGCGTGCATGCGTGCCTGCGTGCGCGTGTGTGCGTGTATTCAGGCAACAACTTCGGCAACATCCAAGAAGAGTTCTACGGCTGCTCGGACATCGCTATCGGCGCCTCCCCCATCACCTCTTTCCCCCTCACCTCCTCCCCGCCCTCCACTGCCAGACCCACCCCCTCTCCCACCACACCTCCCCCCATAGTCGCTCACACCACCGCGGGTACCGTCAAACCCCCCACCCCGGGTGGAGGGCAGCCCATGTGTGGGGGTGTGTCAGGCCAGAGGCGATCTGCACAAGGCGCCCGAGATGGACCGGTACTGCCGGGAGCAGTGTCCCCGGGGAAACTGCCCCTCTCTCTACTGCGTCTGTCCCTCCTCCTCCTCCTCCTCCTCCTCCTCCTCCTCACCCACACCCTCAGTCACCACGCCTTCTGCTAGAGTCACCACCCCCACCCCCACCACTCCACCCCCAGTCACCACCACCACCAAGAGTCCACAGCCCGTCACCAGCACGGTCTCACCCAGGAAGACTAGCACCCAGCCCGCCGCGGGCTTGAACAGCAGCAGCAGCAGTGGGGGGGCGGTGGTGGTGTGTGTGGGGGTGGGGGCGTGGCAGGGGGTGCCAGAGCTGAACCTGTTCTGCCAGCAGCATTGTCTGCGAGGCAACTGCCCTCCCCACTGCTCCTGCTCTCCTGCCTCCTCCTCCTCCTCCTCCCCCCAGCGCCCCACCACCACCCCTCCCCCCTCCACCACCTCCCAGCCCCCCAAGAAGCAAGCGCCGTGTGTGGCCATTGGAAGCTGGCAAGGGACGCCAGCAAAGACAGGTGGTGTGACGCCAACTGCCCTCTGGGCATCTGTCCTGCCCTCACCTGCCGCTGTGGCGCCGCTACCGCCACCACCACCCCCATCCCCACCACCACCATCCCCACCACTACCACCACCACCAGCAGCACGACAACCATCTCTCCCTCTCCGCGGCCAGTCCACTCCAACAACCCCTGCTATGCTGTGGGGCCCTGGGCGGGAGACCCTATGCTGGACAGCTGGTGCAAGCAGACGTGTGTGCAGTTCGCGGGTTGTGACCCCCAGTACTGTCGCTGTGACGCTCACACCTCCTCCCTCTCCCCCTCCTCCTCCTCCCCCTCCCCCTCCTCTTCCTCCTCCTCCCAGAGCGGGAGCCTTCAGTGCAAAGCCATCAACAGCTGGGCGGGACAGCCAGAGCTGGATCGCATTTGTTCCAGCAGTGCAGGGCAGGAGGCCCTTGCCCGCCAGAGTACTGCTCCTGTGGAGGCGCCAAATCCACCACCACCACTACCACCACCCTCTTCCCACCACCACTACCGTCCCGTGTTACGGCGTCAACAGCTGGGCCGGTCGGCCTGAACTTGACCGTGACTGTGACCTTCAGTGCAAGGCCGGTTACTGTCCGCCACAGTACTGCGCCTGTGGGCCAAGGTCAACCACCACCCCCCCACCCCCACCTCCTCCACCAACCTGCCTACTACCACCACCACCCCCACCCCCACCACGCCCTCCACCTCTGGTGGCGGTGGCGGCACGGGGCGCTGTCACGCTATCGGCATCAGCCAGGGAGTGCCGGAGATGGACGCTTGGTGCCAGAGTCAGTGTGGCTCTGGGAGTGGGACCTGCCCTCACATGTACTGCGCCTGTTAACCCTCCTCCCTCCTTCTACCACCCATCTCTCCCCCCCCCACACTCACCATCTCCCTCTCCCCTCCCTCTACCCCCCCTCCCCCTCACACACACACTCACCATCTCCTTCTACCCCCCCCCCATTCACCATCTCCCCTCTTCCCTCTCCCCCCCCCCCTTACTGCTGTAGTTCTTGATTGACGTGACACAGAGTTTGTATCATGGAGCAGTCTGACGTTGTTACGTGTGTCATTGATTTGCCATATAAAGCAAACTAGCGCTGACGTCATGTCTGTCATTGATTTGCCTTATGAAGCAGTCTGAAACTAACGTCATGTCTGTCATTGATTTGCATATGACGCAATCTGTCCTGACGTTATGTTCGTCATTGATTTGCCTTATGAAGCAGTCTAGCGCTGACGTTATGTCTGTCATTGATTTGCATCATGGAGCAATCTGGCGTTGTGTGCATCATTAATATATCGATGTTTGCAGTTCAAATCTCACACATCAGTTTTGCAAGTTGATGTCTTCATTCTGGCCCAATTTCCTTGACATTTCGAGAAGAGAGGAGAGTACAGAAACTTTGGTAATTACAACACTGGTTTTGAAAAAACAAACTTTAAAAGAAGAGAAGAGAATACAGAAACTTTGGTAATTACAAGACTGGTTTTGAAAAAAACAAACTTTAAAAGAAGAGAATAGAATACAGAAACTTTGGTAATTACAAGACTGGTTTTGAAAAAAAAAA
>CM060334.1:48348210-48350710 GCA_030674155.1 Stramonita haemastoma
CCTATGCACAACAACAACAATGCCCCATACCCTATGCAGCACAACAATGCCCCATACCCTATGCAGCACAACAACAATCCCCCATACCCTATGCAGCACAACAACAACAATGCCCCATACCCTATGCAGCACAACAACAATCCCCCATACCCTATGCAGCACAACAACAATGCCCCATACCCTATGCAGCACAACAATGCCCCATACCCTATGCAGCACAACAACAACAATGCCCCATACCCTATGCAGCACAACAATGCCCCATACCCTATGCAGCACAACAACAACAATGCCCCATACCCTATGCAGCACAACAACAATGCCCCATACCTTATGCAGCACAACAACAATCCCCCATACCCTATGCAGCACAACAATGCCCCATACCCTATGCAGCACAACAATGCCCCATACCCTATGCAGCACAACAATGCCCCATACCCTATGCAGCACAACAACAACAATGCCCCATACCCTATGCAGCACAACAACAACAATGCCCCATACCCTATGCAGCACAACAACAATGCCCCATACCCTATGTAGCACAACAATGCCCCATACCCTATGCACAACAACAACAATGCCCCATACCCTATGTAGCACAACAATGCCCCATACCCTATGCACAACAACAACAATGCCCCATACCCTATGCAGCACAACAATGCCCCATACCCTATGCAGCACAACAACAACAATGCCCCATACCCTATGCAGCACAACAATGCCCCATACCCTATGCAGCACAACAGCAACAATCCCCCATACCCTATGCAGCACAACAATGCCCCATACCCTATGCAGCACAACAACAACAATGCCCCATACCCTATGCAGCACAACAATCCCCCATACCCTATGCAGCACAACAACAATCCCCCATACCTTATGCAGCACAACAACAACAATGCCCCATACCCTATGCAGCACAACAATGCCCCATACCCTATGCAGCACAACAATGCCCCATACCCTATGCAGCACAACAACAATCCCCCATACCCTATGCAGCACAACAATCCCCCATACCCTATGCAGCACAACAACAACAATGCCCCATACCCTATGCAGCACAACAATGCCCCATACCCTATGCAGCACAACAACAACAATGCCCCATACCCTATGCAGCACAACAATGCCCCATACCCTATGCAGCACAACAGCAACAATCCCCATACCCTATGCAGCACAACAACAACAATCCCCCCATCATCATCATCATCATCATCATCATCATCATCATCATCATCATCATCATCATCGTCATCGTAATAATAATAATAATAATAATAATAATAATAATAATAATAATAATAATAATAATAATAATAATAATAATAATAATAATAATAACAACAACAACAACAACAACAACAACAACAACAACAACAACAACAATAATACATGGAATTTATATAGCGCTATATCTTGTAAAAACAAATCAAATCGCTTGCATTCGACCTATACAACACACAAGCAATCAATAACCATCTATAGTTTTTGCAAATTCAAATGTACACACACACGCACGCACACGCACACACACACGCACACACACACACACACTCGCGCGCGCGCGCACTTACAAAGGTTATATACTTTGGCAGGTAGATGTAGAAGGCAGGGACAGGTAAGAGATGGAAACAGACGGAGAAAATCTTAGGTTTGAAATAAGTGTGTCTTTAGGTTGGATTTAAAAGTGTCATAAGTAGGCTTTTGCCGGTGGGAGAGAGGGAGGTCATTCCAGATCGATGGACCAGAAACAGAGAAAGAGCGACGGCCCACAGTAGACAGGTTGAATCTAGGTATTCTTAAGGACAAACTATCTGCCGCCGAGCTGAGAGAGCCTTATGCAGCACAACAATCCCCCCACACCCTATACAGCACAAACCACAACAACAACAAACTATCCTCATTACCCTATGTAGCACACTGCAACAACAGCAGTTTTGCTCTGTCCTGGACCAGCAAAGTGTCAGCCACACCCCACTGCACTTGCTGACCCCAGGAATTACAAACAAAAACACAGACAAGAAAAAAAGAAAAAAAGAAAAATACAGGATGCTGTGCCAGTGACCCTCCTCTCCCTTCGGCTTCTAAAAATAGCCAGGTTCAGGCTAACAGGCCCTTTTTCATCTGTCAATCAAATCGTCACTTCTTTGCAGGAAGGGAGAAGACAGAGTTTTCCTGCTAAAAATTCACTGACTGAGTCATGTTTGAAACCCTTCCCTAACCCACCTCTTACTGTCCCAGCCCTGTTCCCTTCTTTCCCAGTTGTCTTATGATGTTGTGTATAGAAAACCATTCACTGGTGGTCCCTTATCTTCCACAATTTGCGAAGAAACGTCTGAAACGGACGGAATAGCATAGTGGTCAAAACATTGCGCTGGCAATTTGACAACCCGGGTTCTATTCTCCTTCGAGGAGAGTTTTCTCCTGGAGTTAACATCAGTGATGACTCCACTCTCCCCCGAAGTCCTTCGGATGAGACTAA
>CM060334.1:48360710-48373210 GCA_030674155.1 Stramonita haemastoma
CGAAGTCCCAACCTGAAGCCAGTTGGTATTGCTAAGTCCCCAGGTGGCGAAGTGCCAGTCTGAAGTCATAATTGTGTTCTTTCTGTCTACAGATCCAGGGGTGGCGAAGTGCCAGTCTGAAGTCATAATTGTGTTCTTTCTGTCTCCAGATCCAGGGGTGGCGAAGTCCCAACCTGAAGCTGGCGGGCGACGCTCAGCCCGAAGTGCTGCGGCAGCTGAACTACAGCTACGACATCTCCGTCACCTACACCCGCGCCAGCGTCAGCGACGCCATCCCCTGGCCCTACACCCTGGACTTCGGCCACCCCTACACCTGCTCCGTGCCCCCCTGCCCCTCCCGCAACGTCAGCCACCCGGGATTCTGGGAGATCCCCGTCAACTCCCTCTACAATCCCCAGTCCGGCTACCCCTGTGCTTACGTGGATGCCTGTGTGCCTCAGGGAGGGGAGCAGGAGGCCTTCGACTACCTGAAGATAAACTTTGAGAGAGTGGGTAGCGTTGGCTTCATGGCTGTGTCTGTCTGTCTGTCTTTTCCTCTCTTCTGTTTGATGTCAATGGTTTTTAGTGCATTTGTCTTTTTTGTCTGTTTTTTTTCCTTCTTTCTGATATAAATGGTTTTAGTGTATTTGCTTTTATCTGCCTTTCTCTTTTTTCTGATGTAAGTGGTTTTATGCATTTGCGTGTGAGTGTGTGCATGTGCATGCGTTCGTGTTTGAGTGTGTGTGCGCGCACGTGCACGCGCGTGTGTGTGTGTGTGTGAGTGTGAGAGTGTGCGCGTGTGTGTGCGTGTGCATGCGTGCGTGCATGCACGTATGTATGTAAGTATGCGCGCACACGTACAGGCGCGCGTGCTACAGCCGTGTTTAGAACAGCGTGGGTGTGACTGTGGCAGGCGTACAGCACTAACCGGCGCCTTTCGGGCTGAACATGCACGGGGCCTGGTTCTACAGACCGCACTTCCTGCAGGCCACCCTCCGCTTCCTGGACTTCCTGCAGCAGCTGCCCGATGTCTACGTCGTCAGCGCCAGCAGGGTGCTGCAGTGGATGAGGAATCCCGTCAGGGTCAGTGCAGTGCAGTGCAGGTCACTTCATGCAGAACAACACAGACACAGTCACACTAACAAACACAGCAGTGCCAGCAGGGTGCTGCATTAACAGTGGATGAGGAATCCTGTCAGGGTCAGTGCAGTGCAGGTCACTTCATGCAGAACAACACAGCCACAGTTACACTAACAAACACAGTAGCGCCAGCAGAGTGCTGCATTAGCAGTGGATGAGGAATCCTGTCAGGGTCAGTGCAGTGCAGGTCACCTCTGGGTATGCACAGCAACACAGCAACACAGCCAGACTGATACATTGGAATGTTGGGAAAAGTAGACATGATTACACACAGTGCAGGCATCCCTCCAGTCCATACTTGTCTTAAATCACAGCTGGATAGACTGAACGACGGATAGATGGATGGACTAAAGGACAGAGAGATGGATGGACTAAAGGACAGAGAGATGGATGGACTAAAGGACAGAGAGATGGATGGATGGCCGGAAGAAAGGACATAAGAAATAACGAAGGGATGGATGAACATGGACACAGAGAGAGAGAGAGAGAGAGAGAGAGAGAGAGAGAGAGAGAGAGAGAGAGAGAGAGAGAGAGAGAGAGAGAGAGAGAGAGAGAGAGAGAGAGAGAAAACACAGAACTCGAAACTTGTTTAATGTTCATCGGCCACTGGACCACAATACACAATTACAAGTAAAAAAAAAAATGACAATGATAATTTTGATCACACAAGACTCATTATGTTCCATACGTGCCCCAAAGTTTGTCATGAGAGATGTATCCAAACAAACCCCTCTTCTTCCTTCCCCTCCACCACACAGAGACCAAGTAATAAAGCATGCAGGAAAACAGCAATGACTGACATTGTTCATACCAAAACTTGTAATACAAAACACATTAAAGCAGACCGTCAATCTTCAATAGGCGTGATTTTTAAATACGCTTCCTCCATTAACTGAAACAAAATACGTTTCTGCTATCCTTGAGATCATTTTTTACAATTTTCACTATTTCAAAAAGATGCCTATTTTTATCTTCTTCAGCTTTACGGTATACAAAATAAATATCCCACATACCTCCCTGCTCAAATGGCGATACAGTAGAGTGATTCTGTCTGAATACATCGTTAATTGGCTTCAACTGCACCTCTATTTTAAAGGTTTTTTTTATATCTCTCGTTTCTTGAGAACAATAAAGAAAATTAGAGCAACTTGGTCGATGAAGAGAAGAACAATGGAAATCCACCTAGTTTAATTGTTATTGATTGCTTGTGTGTTGCATCGGACGAATGCAAGCGCTTTGGTTTGTTGTGTTCAAGATATAGCGATATATAAATTTCATGTGTAGTAGTAGTAGTAGTAGTAGTAGTTGTTGTAGTTGTAGTAGTAGTAGTAGTAGTAGTAGTAGTATCATTAATTTTATCCTTCAATCCGGATGGCAGATGACCACAGCTATTGCCTCTACTCTCTCCCTACAACCAGGTGTCGGAGGTGGCAGACCAGTTGCCGGGATGGGGATGTGATTCCCCAGTGAACAGATCCACCATCACCACCACCACACCACCACCGCTGCCCCCACCACCACCACCAACACCACGGCTGCCCCTACCTCCAACACCACCACCAACCTGACGTCATCCCAGCCAGGACAGATGTCAGGCGTAACGTCACCTGCCCTGCCTGAGGTGTGTCTGCAGGGCGTCAACTGTCACCTGCCCGCCTGTCAGTGCAGCAGTCTCACGCCGCCAGCAGGCCTCCAGCCCAACCAGACCCCGCAGATGATAGCGCTGACCTTCATCGGTGAGTGATTCGATTTGATTTGGTTTGATTTAGTCTTTGCTTAGGTAAGGCGGGGAAAGAGGAGGCGGAAAATACTCATGCTTAGGTAGGGAGGAGCCGCCGCGGTAGTCTAGTGGTTAGGGCGTTGGACTCGTAATCTAAAGGTTGCGGGTTCGATCCCAGTTTTCGGCTATGGCGTTGTGCCCTTGGAAAAGGCACTTTATGGCTATTTTCCCACCCCACCCAGGTGTAAAAGGGGTACCAACCTTGTGTTGGGGGTTAACCCTGCGATAGACTGGCGTCCTATCCAGGGGGGAGTCTATGACTCTCAGTCGCTTAACGCCACAGAAACCGGGATAAGCACCGGCCTGATGAGCCTTAGGCTCGGGACAGACTTTAACTTTTTAACTTAGGTAGGGAGGGGAAAGAGCAGGCAGCACATAGTTATTTTTATTCTTTTTATTTCATTTTATTCTTTTATATCGAGGATAATGGAATAAACACTCATGTGCTTTTTAACATCTTTCTTTTATTCTTTTTTTTATATCGAGGATAATGGGATAAGCACTCCTGTGCTTTTTTTTACATCCAGTCCCCGTGTGTATGCAGTTGTGCAAATATTGTCATCTGTTCCCACCGGCACACGATGGCCTACTCTTACGAAAAGCGGAACAGTATTTAACAGGATGTTCTGCGTGCGTTCACACACGGGGTCTCGGTTTACAGTCTCATCCGAAGGACTTTTTGGGGAGAGTGGAGTCAGCACTGGTGATAACTCCAGGGGAAAACTCCCTTCCAACCGGAATCGAACTCGGGTCGTCAAATTGCCACTGCAATGTTCTGACCACTAGGCTATCCCGTCCCGTGAGTGAGGCCGCTAGCGGTTTAGTAACACTGTCCTTTATTTTATTTTATTTTATACCACTTTATATCACAGCATATTTCTCTGCGTGAGATTCGGGCTGTCCCCCCCCCCCCCCCCCCCCCGGGAGAGCGCGTTTCCACAAGTGCAGCGCTTACCCATTTTTTAAAATGTCTATTTTTTGTCTGCAACTGTTTCCCTATCAGAGGGCTGTTTTGGGGACTCCGGCCCTCGGCCCAGGGAGAACGCTATGGGTCATTGCCTTCTCTGGGACCACACACTCCAGCTTTGCTCCCTGTGTGTTGCTAAAACTACCTGACCAACACTGCAGGTGTCTGTATCTTCCGTGCCCCCCCCCCCCCCCCCCCTTCCCCCGCTGACGGCCGGATAGATTGTGATGGAAGCATAGAGTACATTCTCATGTAGTCGCAAAGCACACACACTTCCATAACAGCATGTCATCATACATATATATATATATATATACATACTGTCTCAGATTCGGTGGCTCCGGATGTTCTGGTCTCATGGGACCTTGGTTTTGAATTCCCCATATTCCTATTCTTCTCTCTCTCTCTCTCTCTCTCTCTCTCTCTCTCTCTCTCTCTCTCTCTCCTCTCTCTCTCTCTCTCTCTCTCTCCTCTCTCTCTCTCTCTCTCTCAACACTAAACACACTTTTCCTGAACAAAGCCCTATCCGCTATGTGTGTGTTGTTGTGTGCAGAGGGCGTGGATTTCCAGAGCTACCAGTTCCTGCAGGACCTGCTGAAGCTGAGCAACCCCAATGGCTGCCCCATCAGCGCCACTTTCTTCGTGCCCTACAGACACACCGGCCTCACCCGCTACGAGCAGAGACTGCGCAGTCAGGGCCACGAGATCGCCATGTACGGCACGGAGAGCGGACTGGTGGGATCAAAACAGGTCAGGCCAAAACTGGGGAAAGGAAAACCGGTTCAGGGGAAATAAGCAAGGACGGTAAAGAAGCAACATCGGTGGCAGTATTCCCCCTTGTCAAAAAACTCCGTCAGTTCAACAGGACAGAAAATTAATCAGGAGAATGAGAGTGAAGTAAGCATTGGACAATAATTATCTGTCAATCATCTGAAGACAAGCAATGACAGTGGGCTGAGCATTAGACAACATCTGTCAATCATCTATGAGAATGAGAGGGCACCGAGCATTAGACACCAATCATCTGTCAATAGAGGGCAGGATAGGTCAGTGGTCAGAGCACTCGCTTTCCTCATCAAGTTAAGCAGCGTCGAGCATGGTTACCAGTTGGATGGGTGACCGTTTGCGTGCCTTGGCTACAGGACAGCTCCCCCAGTTCACCCAGCTGTATATGGGTACCTGCCCTCTTAAGGGTCAGGGAAGGTAAAGCAGCAAGGGAGAGGAGATGGGCGCCGCCCTTAACATGCTGGCCCTTACAGAACAGAAACTGAGTTCTCTGACGCCTCGCTCCCCTACGACCACACAGGTTGCGGGACACCTTCACCTTACCTCTTACCATCTGTCAATCATCTGATGACAAACTAGTTGAATGGTTGAACCCTCTAGCGTCATATCTGTCATGCCCATGACTGTGAGCGCTGTCAGTTCCAGCGTGTGTAATGTCTAGTGTACACTCATCACTGTTTCAGTATTTATTATTTTTTATGAAGAAGCACCATTATGACATGTATGTGTGTGTGTGTGTGTGTGTGAGAGAGAGAGAGAGAGAGAGAGAGAGAGAGAGAGAGAGAGAGAGAGAGAGAGAGAGAGAGAGAGAGAGAGAGAGAGAGAGAAGGCATAGGTTGAGTGGTGAACCAGTGCTCTGTAATAACTGTGTCTGTATGAATTTTAATTAATCATGTCTTGATTGCTTTGTACAGGTACCCACAGTGACACATCTGGACAACACGGCCAATGTGTCGCCAAAGGCTGGCGCCATCAACCAGGGCTATCGGGGCTCCTTCAGTCTGCCCAGAGGTAGGAATGGCCTTGTCTGTCTTCTGTCACAGAGGAGAATTTCTAAGGTTTCTTCTCGAGAACATTTTTCTCTCCTGTAGTAGAGATCAACTGCTTTCCTTTCTGCTCATCTGCCCATCCCTCAGTTCTATTTTTTTATAATTTTATTTTATACCACTTTATGTCACAGCAGATTTCTCTGAGTATGTAATTCGGGCTGCTCTCTCTCCCCGGGGAGAGCGCGTCGCCACAAGTGCAGTGCTAGTGCCTACCCATTTTTTTCTTTTTCCTTTCAAATATTGATGTGTAACACACTCGACCCCGGTTTATCGTCTCATCCAAAAAACTAGCACCCACACCACCACTCATGGTCTAAAAGATGAGAGAAAAGTTTGGGGCCCGAACGGGATTGGAACCACCGCACACGCCGACCCGGACTTTTCGCTTCCTAGGCAGGCGCGTTACCTCTAGACCAGGTGTCCACATTGCACAGCATTGCACACAGCGTAGCCTGGTATAATTATAGATCTAGAGCTGACTTACACCCTTTTGCCAGCGGTCCTTGTTTCTTCCCACTATCTCTGCCTGCTGTCCCCCATCCTGTGGGGAGAGGCGCAGTCAGCCCGCATCAGTCAGAGCTGACTTACAGCCTTTTGCAACCAATGATTGTATCCTCCCATTGTCTTGTTTGTTCTACTCTGTATTCTGCGCTGTGCCGTGCAGACGACAGTCTATCGCTCTATTTGTTGTTAGGGGGACGGATAGCCCTAGTGGTTAGAACATTGCGCTCGCAATCTGATAACTCTGGTTCGAATCCCGTTCGAGGGGATTTTCCCCCTGGAGTTAACATCAGTGCTGACTCCACTCTCCTCAAAAGTCCTTCGGATGAGACCATAAACCAAGGCCCTGTGTGCGAACGCACGCGCACCATCTTGCGCACATGTTGAATCCTGGTCCCTTTTCGTAAGAGTAGGCCATTGTGTGCCGGTGGGAACAGATGAGAAAATTGACAAAACTGCATACACACGGGGACTTGATGTAAAAAAAAAAAAAAGCACGTGAGTGTTATTCCAATATTCTCGATATAAAAGAATAAGAGAATAGATAAATAAATAAAATAAGTGAATAAATGAATAAATGACTAAATAAATGAATGAATAAATAAATCAATAAATAGAACAATAAATGAACAAATAAATAAATAAATGCTTCATTTGCTGCTGTGTGCTGTGCAGACGACAGTCTCTTCAGGGAACTGATGGCTAGCGGCCTCCTCTATGACTCCTCCCTTTCCACCACACGCCCCTTGACCTTGAACGCAGACCTGCCATGGCCATACACTCTGGACTTCGGTGCTGAGGACACATGTGTGGCCGGCACTACCTGCCCTAAAGACAGGTGAGCTTTCTCTGTCTGTCTGTCTGTCTGTCTGTCTGTCTGTCTGTCTGTCTGTCTGTCTGTCTGTCTGTCTGTCTGTCTCTGTCTGTCTGTCTCTCTGTCTCTCTGTCTCTCCCTCTGTCTGCCTCAGTGTTTCTGTATCAGTGTTTCTGTATCAGTGTTTCTGTGCCGCACTCCAGTGACTCCTTAAGAAGTGAAGAAGGAGAAGCTGTTGACGTATCCTTCCTTCCTTCATTCCTTTCTTTCTCCCTGTGACCCCACAGGTACCCGGGTCTGTGGGAGGTGCCCGTCACTCCCCTGCTGGACTACCGCCAGACGCTGGATTCCCGCTTTCTGTGCCGCTATGCTGACGCCTGCTACCACCGCGCCGTGACCAAAGAGCAGACCTCCCAGCTCCTGCACCAGAGCCTGGCCTCTGCCCTGGCCGCCAACAGAGCTCCGGTGGGCCTGAACCTGCGCAAGTACTGGTTTTCCCACATCGCCTACGCCGCCAACAGGGCGGGGCTGCTGAACTTCCTCAGGGACGTGCTGCAGAGAGGCGATGTCTACGTTCTCTCTGTGGACAAGATGCTGGCCTGGATGAAGAACCCTGCCCCGCTGAGTAACGCTACCTCCGTCAGTGCCTGGCAGTGCTGAGGAGGAGGAGGAGGAGGAGTCGTATCCCACCCTCTCCCCCACCCCCTCCCCACCCCCTGAGCACGGTCACATCCCTCATCAATGTTGATGAGGAGGATGAGGAATCACACCCCCTCCCCCCCCCCTCACTGAATAACGTCACATCCCTCAGCAGTGTGCATGTGGATGGAAGGACAGGGGTCTTTTTGGGAAAGTCTGGAAGATTTTTTAAAATATCTCTGACGTGTGCCATGTTTGATTTTTGTTTTTTTCTTCGAAGTTGAATTCTGCCTAGTTGTTTAATTAAGTGCTGTAAATCTACACAAGATGTTGAGGGTTGGTTCAGCTAGACCATGTAGATGTTAGGGCAGTTTGTTCAATCCTTCAATCACTCACAGCCTGCCTGCTGAGATTGCATTTAGATTTTAGTGCAGATTGTTCAATCCTTCAATCACTCACAGCCTACCTGCTGAGATTGCATTTAGATTTTAGTGCAGATTGTTCAATCCTTCAATCACTCACAGCCTACCTGCTGAGATTGCATTTAGATTTTAGTGCAGATTGTTCAATCCTTCAATCACTCACAGCCTGCCTGCTGAGATTGCATTTAGATTTTAGTGCAGATTGTTCAATCCTTCAATCACTCACAGCATACGTGCTTGTGGGTCATAGAACAGAAAACCTAGGGATAATTAAAACCACAAGGTTTTCGGGAACGAAAAGAGACTAATAAAAGATTAGAGGCAAATTTGTTTTGAGAGGGTTTGTGTTTTAATTAATAGCAACAGGGTTAAGGGTTGATGGTCTACAGCAGAAAAACTGCTGCCTGCTGTCTTGCCTCTTGTTCTCTAGTTCTTGCCTTCTTTCTGTAGGAGCTCACTGATTCTTCTGGGGAGCTTGTGCATTAGTTTGAACTGTGTGCCTGTTTTCAATCTATATCGCAGAAAAATGATCTCTCTCTCTCTCCTCTGAAGCATAATGTATGAAACATGTACACACCTGCCCGCATTTCCAATCAAATCGATGTGTCCAGTCCAGAAATCCATGAACATCCAGATACACACATACATACTGATCACTTCAATACCAGTTCCGCACGACCAAAGTACAGGATGCAACGTTTACAGCATTTCTGCAATAAAACTGACCATGAAACGAAGAAAACAGTGTGTGCTGCTTGTGTTGAAAACTCTGTCTGTCTGTTTGTCTGTCTGTCTCTACCCCCCCCCCCTCTCTCTCTCTCTCTCTCTCTCTCTCTCTCTCTCTCTCTCTCTCTCTCTCTCTCTCTCTCCCCTTGTCTCTATCTTTCTCTCCCTGTCCGTCTATCTGTTTGTCTCTGTGTCTACCTGTCTGTCTCTCTCTCTCTATCTCTCTCTACCCTTGAAAAATAAAGGTTAATTAATTAACTAATTAAATCAATTATTCATTTGGAAAAAAAAACCGAAATAAATACTTATTCTAATGCACTTAAAAAATAAAGATTATTCATTCATTCATTCATTCATTCATTCATTCATTCTCTCCTCTCTCTCTCTCTCTCTCTCTCTCTCTCTCTCTCTCTCTCTCTCTCTCTCTCTCCGAAGAATGTTTTCGTATCTATCTTTGTATATTTATTCCACCATTTACATCCCCGTGTTATCATTCTGACGGTAGATATCGCAAGATCACTATTTTGTTCGACCGAGAGAGAGAGAGAGAGAGAGAGAGAGAGAGGGGAGAGAGAGAGGAGAGAGAGAGAGAGAGACAGAGAGAGACAGAGAGAGACAGAGACAGAGAGAGACAGACAGAACAGATGACAATTATTTACACAACTGCATGCACACGGGGACTGGATGAAAAAAGCACATGACTGCTTATTCCATTATCCTCGATATAAAAGAATTTTTAAAAAAAAAACCTCTCTCTCTCTCTCTCTCTCTCTCTCTCTCTCTCTCTCTCTCTCTCTCTCTCTCTCTAGCCGAAGAACAAAAGTAAAATCATCCTCCAGAATGTCCGATGTATCAGCATGATTTCTTTGTGTTTAAAACAAAATATTTTCCGATGTCGAACAAAATAGTGATCTTGGGATATCTACCGTCAGAATGATAACATTGGGATGTAAATGGTGGAATATATGCAACGATAGACACGAAAACATTCTTCGGAGAGTAAATCACTTCGTAGATTTCTTCAATTAACTCCCCTGAAACGGCGTCTTTTATGAATTTTAGTAAGAACAAAGAAGGCAGCAGCGTTCTTGCTAAGGGAGGCAATTCAAAGCATGGGGCGACAAGCCGTTATGAAATTTAGTAGTTTTAAAGAAGGCAACCGCGTTTTTCATGGTCAGGGGAGGGAATTTAAAGCGTCGCCATTGGCGAAATGTGTACCGATGGATATTGGAAAAGTAAGAAAAACCAAACAGTAAATTGTATATTTTCGATTTTTTTCCTGACATCTTTCTGGACAATATTTCACTGCAGATGTTCTCAGATCAGCAGATAACTATTGCTGCCCACATCCCGACACAGTTCATAAAACAGGAGTGAGACAAGGCCTTGAAGGCAGCCTCTCCCACACCCTGCCTTTACATTTCTCCGCGATACAACAGGTTATGTAAGTAAAGCTGGAATATTCTACACAAGAGTTTTTAACCGATTAGGTTTGATCTCTTAAACAGTAAGTAAAGGCGAGGTTTATTTAATTTGATTTTTTTTTAAGTGAGAGAAGGTGGCAGCAATGTGTTGTTCGTTTGCTTACCTTGTTCCTCTATCTTGGTAATTGTCAGATTGTTGTTGTGGTGTGTTTTTTTAAGGGGGGGGGGGGAGAGGGGGTCTTCATGTTTTGTTGATAGTCCCTAATCAGGGCCAGGGCCTGATGAAAAATAGTGTATGAATGCTTATCTGAAACCCTTAGAAATAACGATCATTCATGCCTATATGTAACCCTTTAAAATAAAGATACTATACTCTCTCTCTCATCTTTCGGATGAGACTTTAAACCGAGGCCCCGTGTGCGAACGCACGCAGAACACCTTGCGCACAGGTTAAATCCTGTTCCGCTTTTCGTAAGAGTAGGCCATCGTGTGCCGGTGGGAACAGATGACATTTACAAAACTGCATACACACGGGGACTGGATGAAAAAAGCACAAGAGTGCTTATTCCATTATTCTCGATATCAAAGAATCAATCAATCAATCAATCAATCAATCAATCACTCTCTCTCTCTCTGTCTGTCTGTCTGTCTGTCTGTTACTCCCCCCTCTCTCCCACCACCTCATATCTCTCTCATTTATCCATTACACTTTCAGCTAACAGCTAACACTCTTTCTGTACCAAGCTTAACAACTATTGTAAGCCCTATCAGAAGTTGTATAGTTCCGAGAGCTTGGCTGGTGGTGATAAAGAAACCTTGCATGTAAACTGACCACAGGCCACAGTGTCCTGTCTGGCTGTGCACAGGCCGGTGTGTGGAGAGCCATCAAGCAGTGGTCAATCACTGGTCAGTCACTGGTCAGTCACTGCCTCCTGACCTGCGGTGTGTGGAGAGCTATCAAGCATTGGTCAATCATCGGTTAATCATTGTCTCCTGACATGACACTATTTGCTCACACCCACACCACTCTGGCTGAGGCCAAGTTCAGGATCATTGACTATGCTCTGTAGCCAGATACCAGTCACAGAAGATCGCAGGAGGACGGGATACCCTGGTGGTCAGAGTGATGTGTTCGTCACCTAGGTTCGAATCTCGTTCAAGAGGATTTTTCCTCTGGAGTTATCATCAGTGCCGACTCCACTTCCCCCAAAAGTCCAAGGATGAGACTATAAATCGAAGTCCCCTGTGCGAACGCACGCAGAACATCTTGCGCACATGTTAAAGCTTGTTCCGCTTTTCGTAAGAGTATGCTATTGTGTGGTGGTGGGAAGGGATGACAAAATTTACAAAACTGCATACACACAAGGACTGGATGTTTAAAAAAAACCCACCACATGACTGCTTATTCCATTACCCTTAAAATAAAATAATTAAATAAAAATAATTTTAAAAAATTAAATGGGAACATCTAGGAGAGAGCTCATGGCCACAGTACAGCTCCACGCTTTTTTCTTTCTTAGCTGCTCCTATACCTGCTGAGGGCTGTAGTCTTGGTTGGTGGGTTGCTTGTTTGCTTGTTGCTTTTTTTTAAAGACATAGTACCTGTCATATCGAAGTGTTTGGTTATTAAACATGGGACAGACTCGCGCTCGCACTGGCATATAGGGTCTAGTGGAAGAGTGGAAAAACTCGGGAAAAACTGGGCTCCTGGTGGGATTTGAACCATCTACTTCTTCGTTTTCATTCCGCTACCTCCCTCCTAAACCACCAAAGCCCAGCTTCTTCCTGCAACAATACTCAAATAACAAGGCTTCTATTTCGCCGAGGACCGCGTGCACACACACATACGCACACTCACACGCACGCACGCACGCACGCACGCACACGCGTGCACTCACAGACACACACAAATACACACACAGAATACACACGCACAGAATACACACGCACAGAAACACACACACACACACACACACACACACACACACACACACACCACACACAGAATACACACGCACGCACGCACGCACGCACCCATGCACGCACGCACGCACGCACGCACGCACGCATGCACGGAGAGAGAGAGAGAGAGAGAGAGAGAGAGAGAGAGAGAGAGAGAGAGAGAGAGAGAGAGAGAGAGTGCACTTGTACCACACTAAGCAGAGCCAGTGGGGGTATAGTAGGCTACATACTCTTGTGAAATGTGTGCTGTAGAATACATTAAATTAAGGCTTATCTTTGGAGTGTAGGTGTTCAACTTAACCCTCCAACCG
>CM060334.1:48388210-48390710 GCA_030674155.1 Stramonita haemastoma
AGTGTCAGAGCAATCGCTTTCCCCCAGTCAAGTTAAGCAGCGTCGAGCGTGGTCACCAGTTGGATGAGTGACCGTTTGCGCGCCTTGGCTTCAGTACAGTCCCCCCAGTTCACCCATCTGGAAAGGGGTACCTGCCCTCCATAGGGTCAGGGAAGGTACAGCAGCGAAGGAGAGGAGATAGGCGCCACCTTCAATATGCTGGCCCCTAGAGAAGCTGAGGTCTGTGATGCCTCGCTCCCCTACGACCACCTAGGTTATGGACACCTTTAACTTTACCTTACATGCCATGACTATCCCCATCATACTGTCATTTTTACTGACTGACTGATTATTGCTGGTTGATTGATTATTGATGGGTGGTTGATGGTTGATTATTGATGGGTGAATGCTGATTGATTATTAATGGTTGATTGATTATTGATGGTTGATAGTTGATTATTGATTGTTTATTGATGGTTGATAGTTGATTATTGATTGATTATTGATGGTTGATAGTTGATTATTGATGGATTATTGATAGTTGATCGATTATTGATGGTTGATTGATTATTGATTGATTATTGATGGTTGATTGCTGGTGATCAGCAGATGTGGGGAATGTGGAGCCAGAGGTGGTGACGCTCCCTCCACAGTAACACGCACCACTGCACCCTCCTCCCTCCCTCCCTCCTCTGCCTGTCTTCAGCTGTACTGACAGGTAGGATATATATTTATTTATTCTTTTATTCTTTTATATCGAGGATAACAGAATAGAATCATGTGTTTTTTTCATCGGTCCGTGTGTATGCGTTTTGTAAATTGTCATCTGTTCCCGCACACGATGGCTCTTTACGAAAAGCGGAACAGGATAGTGTGCGAGATGTTTGCGTGCGTTCGCAACGGGGCCCGGTTTAAAGTTCATCCGAAGACTTTTGGGAGTGGAGTCAGCACTGTGTTAACTCCAGAGAATTTCCTTGACGGACTCGAACCCGGGTATATAGCACAGTGAGTGAGTGAGTGAGTGAGTGTGTGTGTGTGTGTGTGTGTTGTGTGTGTGTGTGTGTGTGTGTGTGTGTGTGTGTGCATGTGTGTGTGTGTGTGTGTGTGTGTGTGTGTGTGTGTGTGTGTGTGTGTGCATGTGTGTGTGTGTGTTTATATTTATTCTTATTTTATGCTTTTTTATCGAGGATTTATTTTATTTTATTATTTATTTATTTACTCTTTTATATCGAGGATAACAGAATAAGCAATCATGTGCTTTTTTTCATCCGGTCCCCGTGTGTATGCAGTTTTTGTAAATATTGTCATCTGTTCCCACCGGCACACGATGGCCTACTCTTACGAAAAGCGGAACAGGATTTAACGTGTGCGCAAGATGTTCTGCGTGCGTTCGCACACGGGGCCTCGGTTTAAAGTCTCATCCGAAGGACTTTTGGGGAGAGTGGAGTCAGCATTGATGTTAACTCCAGGAAGAAAATTTCCTCGACCGGACTCGAACCCGGGTCTTCAAATTGCCAGCGCATTGTTCTGACCACTAGGCTATCCGCCCCCAAATGGGGATAATGGAATAAGCACTCATGTGCTTTTTTATACATCCAGTCACTGTGTGTATGCAGTTTTGTAAATCTTGTCATCTGTTCCCACCGGCACACAATGGCCTACACTTACGAAAAGCAGAACAAGATTTAACATGGGACCTCGGTTTATAGTCTCATCCGAAGGACTTTTGGGGGAGTGGAGTCGGCACTGATGTTAACTCCAGGAGAAAAATCTCCTTGAATGGGAATCAAACCTGGGTCATCAAATTGCGAGCACAATGTTCTGACCACTAGGCTGTCCCGTCCCCCTGTGTGAGTGTGTGTACGTGTGTGTGTTGTGTGTGTGTGTGTGTGTGTGTGTGTGTGTGTGTGTGTGTGTGTGTGTGTGTGTGTTGTGTGTGTGTGTGTGTGTGATGTGCGCATGTGCACATGGGTGTACGAGTGTGCATATGTGTGCATGTGAGTGTCATGCAGACAAGATGCATTGTGTGTATGCAGGCATGTGTGTGCATTGAAAGGCTAGGCATTTTGCACTGTCTGTACGAAAATAACCAGTTCACATCAGAAACCAGTGGACTAGAGTTCTTCTTCTTCTTCTTCTTCTTCTTCTTCTTCTTCTTCTTCTTCTTCTTCTTCTTCCTTCTCCTTCTTCTTCATCTTCTTCTTCTTCTTCTCTCTTCTCTTCTTTCTTCTTCTCTCTTCTTCTTCTTCTTCTTCTTCTTCTTCTTCTTCTTCTCCTTCTTCAATAGCTCAGACAGCAACAGGTTACCCACCATGAGACCAGAGCAATGGGGGCAACTGAATCAGAAGCATTTTGTGTTCTAGCATGATAATCAATGGTGATGAGGATGACGAAATGATTCTGCTGTGGAAGTGCATCTGCTTTGAGACTGCATCTACACTTACTATCATGATCTATCCCAGCATCAACTGGGCCCGAGAGATACAGACACCTGCAGTGTTGGTCAGGTAATTTGAGCAAC
>CM060334.1:48395710-48410710 GCA_030674155.1 Stramonita haemastoma
GTGTGTGTGTGAAGTCAAATGTGTGTGTGTGTGTGTGCGTGAGTGCGTGTGTGTATTAAAATTTTGTGTAGTGGTGTGTGTGTGTGTGTGTGTGTGTGTGTGTGTGTGTGTGTGTGTGTGTGTGTGTGTGTGTGTGTGTGTGTGTGTGTGATACAATAGGATGAAAGACGAAGAAGCCTGGTCTTACAATCCTCCATACATCATAACAACCAACAATATGTAAATCAAGAAAATATTAGAGTTGAAACACAGAATACTTTAAAAAAAAAAAAAAAGAAGGTACAAAGAAATCTTTAAATCTGAAACATTCACTAGACTTACTATTATATTCGGGGGACGGGATACCTAAGTGGTCAGAACACTCGCTTTTCCTAAGTGAAAGTTTAATATAATTTATTTATTAATTTATTTATTTATTCATTCTTTTCTATCGAGGATAATAGAATGAGCATTGCTGTGCTTTTTTACATCCACTTCCCCCGTGTTTATGCAGTTTTGTAAATTTTGTCATCCCTTCCCACCAGCACACAATGGCTACTCTTCCCAAAAGCGGAACCGGTTTAAACATGTGCGTAAGATGTCCTGTGTGCGTTCACACACGGAACCTCAGCCTATCAGGACTTTTGGGAGGCGTGGGGTCGGCATTCCTGGGGAAAGTAGGCCTATCCCCTTTGGGAAGCGGGTCAGCATCAGGAGGCAATATGCAACACCAGGCCGTCTGGTCCTTTAAAACCCTGGGGGGGGGGAAGGTTGGAGTGGTGAGCTACAGAAACATGGACAGCATCATGGAGGTCAGCACTGACCAGTGCATTGAACAGTTCCCTCAGTACATCAAGTTGAAATTCTGGAAGTGGAGCGATCTTGTTCTTTTTGTTCTGGGATGATCAGCAACAATACCATTTTATGCAGTGAATTTCTTGCTGCTTAGTCTCGATTTAGAGGTAGTAGTAGGCCTCCGTCAGTCGGTGTCGACTATGGAATTCGCGCCAAAAGGCAGGTCATTTGTTCAGCGACAACGCCGGCTGTGGCTGGTCAGTCCGATGCGGGAGTGGCAGTCTCTGTTGCATCTGATGCAGATGTGGCTTGTTGAGGTGGCTGGAGTACATGCCTTCCGCTTGGCTCTCTTTTCGTTTGCTGCAGTGTGGATCTTTTCTTCACCACACTTCAGCTGTTTGTGGAGAACACTGCGCCATTTGCTGCGGTCAGCCGCTACCTCCTCCTAGTTCTCTAGGTTGATGTCCAGGGCTTTCATGTCACGCTTGCAGACGTCTTTGTAGCGCAGTTGGGGCGGCAAATGCTTCTCTTGCCGGAGGCAAGTTCACCATAGAGGAGATCTTTAGGAATGCGTCCATCCTCCATCCTTCGCACGTGACCAAGCCATCTGAGTCTACGTTGTCTGAGGAGTGTGTACATGGGGGAAGACCTGCAACCTCGAGGACCTGAGCGTTGGTAACTTTATCGCTCCAGTGGATGCCGAGGATGCGACGGAGAGAGCGCAGGTGGAAGCTGTTCAGTTTGCGCTCCTGTTTGGAGTATGTTGTCCATGTTTCACTGCCATATAGGAGAGTGCTGACGATGCAGGCGTTGTACACTGCCATCTTGGTGGAAATTGTCAGCTTTGGGTTCTCCCAGACACGGGTAGTGAGGCGTCCTAAGGTCGTAGCAGCCTTGCCGATGCACTTGTTGATCTCGGCATCAAGGGATAGGTTGTCACTGATGGTGGATCCCAGGTATGTGAACTGGTGTACGACATCGAGCTGGTAGTCATCGATGTAGATGGCTGGTGTAGTTACCACGTCCTGGCTCAGCACATTGGTCTTTTTCAGGCTGATTGTCAGGCCGAAGTCTTTGCAGGCCTGGGAAAGCCTATCCATGAGGCATTGGAGTTCTTGCTCAGTGTGAGAAGTGACAGAAGCATCATCAGCAAAAAGCATGTCCCTAATTGTTTTCTCCATCACTTTTGTTTTTGCTTTCAACCAAGCCAGGTTGAATAGTCGACCGCTGGATCTGGTGCGTAGGTATACACCATCTGTTGCAGTTCCAAAAGCGTGCTTTAGGAGTAGGGCAAAGAAGATGCCAAAGAGGGTGGGAGCAAGGACACAGCCTTGCTTGACTCCACTCTTGATGTCAAATGGGTTGGACATGCTGCCCTCATACTGGATTGTTGCCTTCATGTCATCATGAAAGGATCTGATGAGACTGTGGAGTTTTGGGGGGCAACCAATTTTTGGAAGGATGTTGAATAGCCCTTCCCTGCTGACTAGGTCAAAGGCCTTGGTCAGGTCTATGAAGGCTATGTAGAGGGGTTTGTTTGTTTGTTGATGATCAGCAACAATACCATTTTATGCAGTGAATTTCTGGCTGCTTAGTCTCGATTTAGAGGTACTTATGTCCTTTATACCACAATGGATAACAATGACATCCAAAGGTTTGTCAGTGTGGGAAAATGCTGTGTTCAGGGTTGGTTGTAAATCATCTATTTTGGGGGCTTAACAGGACACCATGTTTTAAAGCCACAGGAAAGCTTAAGTCTGTCAGCATTGCTGCCCTTTATGACCCAGTCGTGAAGAGACACCAATTGTGGCACATCTTGTTCTGTCTGTTAAGAACCAATTTAATTTTGACGTCAGTCAGTCTTGACGTCATGTCTGGCTGTGGGTAAAATGTGCATCCTTTTATACAGCTTTTTTTTTTCTGCACCAGCCCTACACCTGACTTTTTCCACAGTTGCTTTCTTTTTCTCTTTTCTTTTCTTTTCTTTTCTTTTTTTTTCTTTTTATTTTTAAATCAGGAACTTTGTAGTTGACATGGCAACCTGTCTAGGTCTCCAAGTCAACGCAACGTGTGTATTTCTCAGTGTTACAGCAGACAGGTTATCTTGTTGGCCGATCCAGCCATTTCCTTCATCTTTTCACACAGTAAGGCAACCCGGATTTTTAGAGCTGTGATCTCTCTCCCTGTGTCTCAGGAAAATATCGGTCATTTTTCTGTGCCCCAGTTCTTGTTTCCAGAGGTGGAGGGAGGCAGGGCGGAACAATACAAGGAATCCTGTGAGTGGAATCGTCTGTCGCTCATGGCGGCGTTAGACTGTGCTTCTTCAGTGGGGTGTCTTTGGTGAGGTTGGCAGGCTGAGGATGTGTGTGTTGGATTTAAGCCTATCCCCTGAAAAGGATTTTAGACAGCCTGAGGCTGTGTTTCTTAGATTTAACGTCTATCTCCTAAAAAGTGATTTGAGACAAGCTGAGGATGTGTGTCTTGGATTTAACGTCTATCCACTAAAACGTGATTTTAGTAGGTAGGACCACGGCAGCCGCTAATGAGTAAAGCATAGCGGAAAGTGGCAAATTAGATCTACTTTGCACCCAAATTTCTCCATCCAAATCTAAAAGAAAGCTAAAAAAAAAATACTAGTAAAAAGTTTAATGCATTAACTTAACGTCTGTAATATCATTTTGCAAGAATGATGACTGGATAAGTGCGAGCGATGATTTAATATCGGTAATAAACTTAAAAACTCGCCGCTACGGGAGCCTCACTGGCTGAAAACGCGACTTGGTGAATTTTCGTGCTTGGTCTTCCAACACGATCTGTCACCCCTTCACTATACAAACCTATTCATAGGGCATACCATTGGAAAGAAGAAACTCTCCACTAACCGATTATATGAGAGACACTTTAGTGAAGTTTTTTTTAAATACAGTATAATGCGTTTAAAAATTCCTTACATTTTTCGGAAGTCGTAGAAATTTCCCTATTAATCGTACAAAAAAATCCAACACAGCGTTGAAAAGCTCGTTTTTTCATGAACAAAAACCTCATTTCAGTTTATCGGTTATTTCCGTTAAATGACGTATGATTCTCATTTGCATACAGCACCCCCCCCCCTTCTAACTGACCAAAATGGCGGCCTTAGCGAGTCTACACATAGATGCTTCAGACTTGCGAACGTCGATAGAGATTTTCGATGTGTACAGCGCATTTACACTCACATCTGGAGAAGTAAATGCTGTGCTTTTATTTTGTACGTAGTTACTATCGAATCTCGATGATTTTAGATTTAAAAACTTATCGTTGATCGCAAGTTTATCCCGGACTGGGATCCAGGGAGCGAAGAACTAGGTCATCGAAGGGTGCTCTCAGAATTTATGAGCTCGCCTGAAATTTTTCTATTATAACAATAAATGAGGGTGATGATTCTATTCTAAATAGTTTCTAGTAGTGTTTGTTTTTTTTCTTAGGATCTGTACTTTGTTATATCGTGCCGAAATGTTCGACGAAACATCGTGAAAACAAATGCAAGAATGATAACTCTTGCCTAGATCTAATTTCTAATAGAGATTTGGCCGATTTTGTTTACCGTTTGTTGTGTCTGTGTGCATGTAAGACCGCATTTTTAACAGAAATAGTGATTTAACGATTAGAAATCACTCCTGAATGCATCCATTTAAATTCGGGCAAAACAAAACTTTTTTTTTTTTAATCAGAGCATACAAGTGCTAATCAAATTGAGTAAAACTTTGTTCTCTCTGTTGGTTTCACATTTTAAACAGTGCATGAACTTTCTTCACTTCTTTTTCATTAAGTTGTTTTGTTTCACCAAACATGTAGTTAGAAAGAAAAAAAAAACACAAGAAAAACTGAAAACTTTGTAATGATTTTATTGTGCACAAACAAGCCTATTCAGTATTCAATACTAATTTTTATCACACACACACACACACACACACACACACACACACACACACACACACACACACACACAGTCACACAAAGTCACACACACACACAAATACAATATATATATTACACACACACACACACACACACACACACACACACACACACACACACACACACACACACCCCACACACACACACACATAAGATTCACACACACACACACACACACTCACACACGCACACACACACACACACACACACACACACACACACACACACACACACACACACCACTCATACCTCTACAATTCATACTTGCATGTATGCACACTTAAATAAAATGTACAGACACTAAGAATACACACAGATTAGGCAACTCACAAAAATGTCCAAATTTGCATTTTAAATTGTACAAGAAAAATGTTAAAAAATACAACACTAATAAGTCTATATCATACAGGCATTGCAACAGTATGTCACACAGTGAAAGATATTTCAGCAGAGGTCTAGGAGGTCTGTGATATATTTAGGAAGAAACTATGCAAAGGTTAAAATCACTGGGCACAAAAAGGATACATGCAACATCACAATGCCAACATGTAAGCTCACCAGAAACCTAAAAAAAAAATTAATAAAAGAACACAGATGATCACATGAGTACACCTATGATATATTGTACAGAAGATGCTTGACAAGACAGACGGGGGGGGGGGGGGGGGGGGGGGGGGTAGGGGAGAAAAAACAAACAGAATCACTTGGAATGGCCTTATAAAGACATGCCCATTGTTTCAAGACAAACATTTTGATAGGTGTACCATTTTTGTCAGTCAATTAGAAACATATATGATGTTAATGCCTATGAGGGGGAGGGGGGCTGAGTGGGGGGGGGGTGAGTGGGGGGGGGTACCAGAATAACTTGGAATGCTCTTTAAAAAGACTCACTGTTTCAAGACAAATATTTTGATAGGTGTACCATTTCTATCAGTCAATTAGAAGCTGAGATATGATGTTAATGCCTATTGAGGGGGGGGGGGGGGGGGGGGGGGGGGGGGGGAGAGGAGTGGAGGGGGGGGGGGAACCAGAATTAATTAATTAATAATTAATACATGGAATTTGTATTGCCTATCTCTTGTAAAGACAAATCAAAGCGTTTGCATTTGACCTACAGAGCCACAGATCATGCTGCCACCAGGCGCAAAGATCCCCAACTCCAACTCCCGATTTTTCGTCAGGGATGGTGTCTAAACACGACACCTGTGTGCATGCTGGTTTGTTATAATTTTGTCATCCGCTCCTACGCACACGATGGCCTACTCTTCCGAAAGGTGGAACGGGGTTTTAACGTGTGCGCAAGAGTTGTTCTGCGTGCATTCGCACACGGGGCCTCGGTTTCGAGTCTCATCCGAATGACTTTGACATTCAGTTCGATTTTTTCGTCAAACTGGGAAGAAAGGGCGAGGCTGGGTTCGAACCCAGAAACTCACGATTTACATATCACATATCACTTCGAATACCCTTTAAAAAGACTCACTGTTTAAAGACAAATATTTTGATAGGTGTACCATTTCTATCAGTCAATTAGAAGCCGAGATATGATGTTAATGCCTATGGGGGGGGGGGGGGGGGGGGAGAAGTGGAGGGGGGGAACCAGAATCACTTGGAATGCCCTTTAAAAAGACTCACTGTTTAAAGACAAACATTTTGATAGGTGCTACCATTTCTGTCAGTCAATTAGAAGCTGAGATATGATGATATGCCTATGGGCTGGTTTTGTGTTATTATTTGGACAGGTTTTATGCTTCACAAATTGTTGTCATAGGGGTGTTTTGGATGACTGCAGTTTGCCTCTACATGATTTTTAGCTTCTAAAAAAAATACATAGCATCTGAGTAATAAGTAAAAGCTGTAATATAGATCTTAGACACTTTTAGGCATTCTTGAGATTTTTACAGGAGGGTAAAGTACCCCTTTCAGCTCAATTCGCGAGCTATTTTTAGAATTTTTCTCTGATTTTGATGTAAAATTCCATTTGTTTCCTTTGACTTCTTTTTCTGCTTTTTAGATATTTGTTTCTTCAAAGTAGCATAAAACAATATAAAACTAGTTTCAGCACTGTCAGATTCATAATAAGCATGAGGGAGATGTCCAAATAAGGCTTTAAATAACGAAATGACATTTTTATCTCATCTGAAAATTTTTAAAGTGGTATATCTCAAAAACCGTCTAAGATAATGATATGAAATTTTGCATGCTTCTTGATCTTGCTACTATCTTTCATTTGAGATAACAAACATCAAATTCTATGACATCTGAAAAAATGAGTGGTCTTACCTAATTTTAGACAGGCTAAGGATGGGATTTAACGTCTATCCACTAAAACGTGATTTTAGAGAGGATGGGGATGTGTGTCTTGAATTTAACGTGTCTACTATAAAGTGATTTTAGACAAGCTGAGAGTGTAAACAGCCCCTGTACTTGGCTTCTGAAGCTGGTCAGTGTTACCGTGTTAGACTACCAGTAGATAGGCCATCACCCAGCAGAGGGGTGCATCACCCTGTGTGTGTGTGTGTGTGTGTGTGTGTGTGTGTGTGTGTGTGTGTGTGTGTGTGTGTTCAAATTCATTTAAATTAACGTCTTTTCACGTGTGTGTGTGTGTGTGTGTGTGTGTGTGTGTGTGTGTGTTGTGTTGTGTTGTGTTGTGTTGTGTTGTGTTGTGTTGTGTTGTGTTGTGTTGTGTTGTGTTGTGTTGTGTTGTGTTGTGTTGTGTTGTGTTGTGTTGTGTTGTGTTGTGTTGTGTTGTTGTGTGTGTGTGTGTGTGTAGGCTATGTGTATGTTGTGTTTTATGTGTATGTTGTGTTGCATGTGTGTGTGTGGCGCGCGCGTGCGTGCCTATGTGTGCGTTCACACGCGCGTGCCAGTGTGTGACAGCAGTATGCATTCACGTAAACTGTATTTCAATTAGATTCATAGGTGACACTGCAGTGACGTCATTGCTTCAAGTTTGCATTCTGACCTTACAGTAAAAACATCATGAATGCAAGCCTTCAAGGCCTGGGCTTTATCACAGTTCTTGATTAAACCATTGACGCTGGGGGCAACAGCAAAGTGAGAGGCTGTATGCTCAGGGAGTCCCACTTTACAGCTTAGGCTAGCCCTTAGTGAACGACTCTGACTCTCTGACTGTGACTAGCAGGCTTGACTTGCACAGTCCTTGTGTGCTGCAGCCCTGGGGGCTAGTTGGCCTTTGGAGAACATCTCCAACGCTGACTGTCCGTATGCCCTCTTGGCCGAGAGAGCGGGGATGTACCGTGGGCAAGGCATCTCCACTATAATCAAATTTCTGCCCAATTTCCAAAACAGCAGCTGCCTCCTCTGCTGTTTCGAGGTCATTGTAGAACACGAGGGACAAACAACACATATAAAAGCAGTGGTGACATGGATACACACACACGCAAGCACGCACACGCACACACACACACACACACACACACACACACACACACACACACACACACAACACACAACACGCACACACACTACAGCAAATGGATTGGGTCTGGGGGGGGGGGTTGTTTTACCTTGCAAAAGGGCAGGGGGTCATGTAATTAAACATGACTACAAAAGCTGTTGGGAGGAGTTGAGTCCCATTTCTGTAACATTTCTTTATGTTGAACAGGCCTACCACCTTCGAATCATACTGCTTTCTTTTCGTCTTTCACTTGGTGCAGTTCATTATGTTTTGACCAAAGACATCAAGAATGCTTAAATTGAATGCCACAATACTGACCCTTTCTGGGACTGAACTGACCATTCCTGGCACTGGATTATAGCCTGACCCATACTGATGCCAGTGTTGTGCCCATTTTCTATGGAGACAGAAATTATTCAGTGACAGATAACAGCAATAGTTTGTTATTCATCAGCAATAACTATCTGAAAACAGCCTATGTGTGTTGTGTGGTGACTGAGTGGAATATAAACTGCCAAGCTGTAGTGTGCATTCTGTTAGTTCATAACTAATCTCAGTTTGCAGGGAAAAAAAAAATAGAGACAAGTTTCTAACAGCAGCTAAAAAGTCTACACTGGTTAGGCCTGAACTATAGGCTGTGTCGGCTGTTGCACTGCAAGGAAGCTAGCTGTGGATAGTAGGTCTGTCAGCATTCACAGCCACTGGTCACACAGACATTTCTCAAGAACAGTCAACCATAGAAAAGAGAGAACGGAGGGAGGGAGGGGGGGAGGAGTGACCGCTAGGCGCGAGGATGGCGGTGGTCTACAGCCTGCAGAATCACAGCGCGCTGAGGCAATACCTGGCCGAGATGCTGGGCACCTTCATCCTGATGGTCAGTCTCCTGTCTGTGTCCCGCTGTGTGCTCCTGTGGTGTGTGTCGTGTAGACAGTGCACAAAACACACACACACACACACACACACACACACACACACCACACACACACACACACACACACACACACACACACAGCACACACACAGACAAACACACAGACACACACACAGACACACACAGACACACACACACACACCACACACACACACACACACAACACACACACACACACACACACACACACACACACACACAGACACACACACACACACACACACACACACACACACACACACACACACATACACACACACGCACACACACGCGCGCGTGCATGCTTGCTTGCTTTGCTTGCTTGCTTTCAAATCGTAGGCATTAGAGTCTACATGCAACGTTTGCTAAATGCCGCTGCAATGCAACAACGTGAGGGAAGTAACCCAAACACTCGTAAGGGAGCGAGGTATCAGAGGCCTCGGTTTTTCCAGGGGCCAGCATGTTGAGGGTGGCGCCTATCTCCTTTTCCTCGCTGCTTTACCTTCCCTGAGTTACACCTGGGTGGTCTAGGTGACTTTATTGAAGCCAATGTGCGTAAAGGGTCACCCATCCACTTGGTAACCATGCTTGATGCTGTTTAACCTTAGCTTGGGGATATATATATATATATATATATTATATATATATATATATATATATATATATATATATATATATATATATATATATATATGAGAAAATGAAACTAATCAGTTAAAATCTAATCTACTCACTTTATATTTCTGTTTGAAAATAGATCTAAACCAATATCGTATGATATGCATGTTTCGATCTACACTACTCCTTTCCTATTTCTCTTTGATAGTCTAGGCCTAGATCCAGTAGGTGCTAAAGAACAAAACTGGTTGTGAAGGCGAAAACACTTTATCTGGTTGCTAAGCAACGACTACCTTAAAAATAGCAGAAACTTCGTTTGTTCGGTTTTGTTAAAATCAGAACATTAAATGATAAATTACCAGTGCAGGAAGGCAGATTACTGGGCATTGAAAGAAAAGAAAGATGATAGGTAGTAAATTGAAGAGAAAAAACTGGGTGACGATTTTCACTAATACCCCAAATACTTCCCGGAAGGCAGGAAGCAGTTTCTAAAACCGTAATTCTTAGTATACAAGAGCCAACATCATAAAGTTTCATGCCCTGTTTAATACAATTTTGATAAGTGCTCTTAAACATTGCAAATTTTATATAAAAAAATCATCTTAAGCTGTATCAAACAGCAAAATTGTTTTTAATTTGTCTAAAATTGTTTCCATTAAATAATTGTATTATATTTTGCATTTTTGCGTTTTTCATTTTGTCCGCTGTTGTTGCTGCTAGCCTAATATGTGTGTGTAGCCGATGTAATTTCCTGTTTTGGAGAGGGATCATTCTGTGGCTATGTAAATGATGTAACCTCGATTGAGTATTCATGAATGATGATTTAGATGGCATTGGGTATGGATTTTCATATACCCAAATATTTTTTTTTCTGGAATAGCTTTGGCTTTGACTTAGACTTTGTTAGCGGTATTGTTGGCAGTCCATTTGGGCATAGGCTAAGCAGGCCCAAAGCAAGGCATTGTCAGGCATTCAGCCAGTTCATCGTTCCCTCCTTGTCAGGTGTTCGGATTGGGGTCAATTGCCCAGACAGTGCTGAGTAGACATAACGATGGTTCGAACCAGTCCATTCACTGGGCCTGGGGGATCTCTGTGGCAGTGGGGATCTCTGCTTCCGTGGGTGTGTCTGGTAAGCACGTTTCTTCTTCTTCTTCTTCTTCTTCTTCTTCTTCTTCTTCTTCTTCTTCTTCTTCTTCTTCTTCTTCTCTTTTATTATTATCATTATCATTATTTGAAGTTATTGTCCCGCAATCATCCAGTGTCATAATTATAATCACTTTTGTTGTATTATTGTCCTTACTGCTATCAGCTTTAACTAACATTTATTTTAGAGGTCTATCTATCGTCAACGACGTCTTTGTCTCTGATCCACTGTCATGCGACAACATTATAGTTACCAGTGTTCATGGTTTTTTTATTTCGTTATTCTTATGATCATCATTATTATTACTGTTGTTGTTGTTGCTGTTGTTGTTATGATGATGATGATGATGATGATGATGATGATATGATGATCATATGATATCATCATCATCATCATCATCATCATCATCATCATCATCATCATCATCATCATCATCATCATCGTCGTCGTCGTGTGTCGTTGTCGTCGTTGTCATCGTGTTCGTCGATGCTGTTCTGTTATTATTATTATTATTAGTAGTAGTAGTAGTAGTAGTAGTAGTAGTAGTAGTAGTAGTATCATCATCATCATTGTTATTGTTATTACCATCATCATCATCATCATCATCATCATCATCATCATCATCATCATCATCATCGTTGTTGTTGTTAAGATGAACAGGATCATTGTGTGTAGGTGGCGTAATTGAACTGTTCTCTGCCTGTTCTCTGTCCTCTGTCTGTTCTCTGTCCGTTTTCTGTTCTCTGTCCCCTCTCTGTCCTCTGTTCTCCGTCTGTTCTCTGTAAGTTCTCTGTCCTCTGTTCTCTGTCTGTTCTCTGTCTGTTCTCTCTATGCTGAAGGTGGCCATTGTGTGGAGGTGATGTAATTGAGCTGACTGTCCTCTGCCTGATCTCTGTTGTCTGCCTGTTCTATTTCCTGAATGGTGGAGGTGGCCATTGGCATAGCTGTTGTCGTTGAGCTGTTCTCTGTCTGTTCTCTTGTCTATTCTCTGTCTGTTCTCTGTCTGTTCTCTGTCTGTTCTCTGTATCAGGAGGTGGCTAATGTGTGTAGGTGATGGAACTGACCTGACTGTTCTGTGTCTATTCTGTCTCTGTTCTGTGTCTGCTCTCTGTCTGTTCTCTGTTCTGTGTCTGTTTTCTGTCTGTTCTGTGTCTGTTCTGTGTCTGTTCTCTGACTGTTCTCTGTTTTCTGTCTGTTCTCTGTTCTGTGTCTGTTCTCTGACTGTTCTCTGTTCTGTGTTTGTTCTGTCTGTTCTCTGTCTGTTCTCTGACTGTTCTGTGTCTGTTCTCTGTTCTCTGACTGTTCTGTGTCTGTTGTGTGTCTGTTCTCTGACTGTTCTGTGTCTGTTGTGTGTCTGTTCTCTGACTGTTCTCTGACTGTTCTGTGTCTGTTCTCTGTTCTCTGACTGTTGTGTGTCTGTTGTGTGTCTGTTCTCTGACTGTTCTCTGACTGTTCTCTGACTGTTCTCTGTCTGTTCTCTGTTTTCTGTTCTCTGTCTGCCCACAGGAGGTCACCTCAACCCAGCAGTATCCGTTGCCATGGCAACAGTGGGCCGACTGCCGTGGATCAGGTTGCCAGTGTACCTGTTGGCGCAGTATGCGGGCAGTTTCCTGGCCGCTCTCATGGTCTATCTGATCTACATGGGTAAGATATATATCACACTGAGTATGCGGGCAGTTTCCTAGCCTCTCTCCTCGTCTATAGATCTGATATACACGGGCAAGATACCACACTGAGTATGGGGCAGTGTCCTAGCCTCTCTGTTCTCCTCTACAAGGTCTAAATGGGTAAGGAAGGTGTCACACTGAGTAGGTGGCCAGTCTCCTAGGTTTTCAACTCGCCCATCTAGTGTGGACAAAGTTAGGACATAGTTGTGCTTCACACATCATTGTGTAGTGATCAGTAATTATAGTCTGCACACACTTCAAAAATACCAGCACATTCATGGGCAAGCAAGCATCTCCAAGTACATACAAACACACACACACACATACACACACACACACATGCACGTACGCACACACGCACGCACACACGCACTCACGCACGCACACACACATGCACACGCACTCACGCACGCACACACATGCACGCACGCACGCACGCATGCATGCACACACATGCTACACAATGTTCCATACTTCAATCAAAAGAAAGTTGTTTTCCCATCCAGGGGGTTCAATTGACAAAAGTGTGTTACAACTGAAACAAACAAAATATGCCTACATGTGTGTGCGCTTCTGTATGTGCATGCACATAGTGCACACGTGCATACATGTATGCACACAAGTATGTGTGCCAGCCTGTCTGTTGGTTCTCACTCACTCTCTCTCCCACTCTCTCTCTCTTTCGCTGTCTGTCTCACTCTCTCTCTCTCTCATCGTCTCTCTCTCTCTCTCTCTCTCTCTCTCTCTCTCTCTCTCTCTCTCTCTCTCTCTCTCTCTCTCTCTCTCTGGCTTCCCTTGCTTGGCTACCAGCAAGAAGGGTTTTGCTCACCAGCAGATAGAAATTTAAAAAATTGTTGTCAAAATCCTGCCAGCAATGCTTGTCAGTGGTCTGCCTTCCTCACTGGAAAGTGTGCTGAATGCACTTATGCAAGAAATGTACCTGTCTTCGTACAAAGTAGAAGGGAAGTCAAACCAGACAATTGTGGTACTTTGCCTTTCAACATCAACAGCAATGCATCAAGCCAGTGTACAGGCAGGTCAAAATGACACGGGGATATTTCGACGCAAGTGTCCTGCACAGATTGCACGTGACAGACGAAGAGCCGAGACACACAGAGCAACCCTGCAAAAGGCAAGTCTTTCTACATCTCCCTCCGCCCTCTTCCTTCCTACTCCTCCCAGTTTGTTTTACAACAATGACAACAGAACAGCAGCTGAAACTTTTACTGGTGAAAACAACAGTGTTTGTGAAGATGACTATAAAAGTAAATGTGACGAAGAATGCCAGCAAAACAACACAGTGCGTGACATCACACTTCAATCAGATGGCTACAGAGACCAACAGTTAAAAAGCAGTGACGCTGACACTCATTCTGAGGCATTAAACAGTGTAGATTTACCTGTGGTCCGAAATGTGACAGGATCAGAAGATGACAATGTGGTTTCTCACGTTGCAGAAAAAAGGCCAGAGTGTTGTGTGAGAGGTGAGGGAAACATTACTGCTGAACACAGACTGACACAGCAGCTAGATGACTTACCACCGGACATAAGCCCAAAACTCCTGATGAATATTAGAAAAACCACAGCGATAGCCAACAGTGCAACTGAAAAATGTGAGGCAGTATTAAAGAAATACAAATGGCAGAGTGAAAAGGGGAAGAGGGAAATCCTGGACTGGACACTTAACGAGAAGACGAAAGACGCTGGATCCTCCTGTGACGGACTACGGAAAAAAGCTTCCTGATGTTGACTATGAACAGATAAATGAACTCAATATACCTGTATATTTCCGCAAAATGGCCTCCATGGCGCGATGAACTTTTTTCGGGATTTTGTTCAAATCATTTCATATGCATCGAATTTCGACTCCCCCACCCCCAACTCGTCCCCATATTTGTGAATGGATGGAATGTCTAAATCACAATAAAATATTTGTCATTGTCATTGTCATTGTCATTGTCATTCTCTCTCTCTCTCTCTCTCTCTCTCTCTCTCTCTCTCTCTCTCTCTCTCTCTCTCTCTCTCTCTCTCGGGGTGGGTGATCTCCCTTGGTGAAAGGCAGGCGATTTCTTTGCTGCGCTAATTTTTGGTTTAAATTACCAATTAACCAAGCACCATGCCAGTTGTTGGATTGCCAACAGCACTGGAAGCAACCCTGGGTGCCCTGCTGCAAGACAGTCACCTTACTTCCTGGAAGGTTTGCGGAGAAGGGAGTAACACCACAATTATTCTTCGACTGAGAACTGACAGTGAGAATGTCAACATGGCTGGTCAGCAAACATCTACCTGCCAGCATTTTCGCAAAAAACCTCCAAGTCAACTGACCCGAGACAGGAGACGGATAGAGGAGAGGAGACAGGCAGAGGAAAGGAAACAGACAGAAGAAAGAAGACAGACAGCAACAACGAACCACAATAATGAGGCAAGTGAGTCTTCCACTTTTGAAAACTCTCCAACTTTGTTTATGCCAACACCGCCAACAAGCCATGCTGTCGCACATGCCAACACGCCC
>CM060334.1:48415710-48425710 GCA_030674155.1 Stramonita haemastoma
TCCTGTTCATAAATAAATTATTTTAAAAAATAAAAAAAAATCTTTCTCCTCCTTTTCCCCCTTCCACATACATATATAGCAAGCAAGGTGTAGATTTTTCAGTCACAGTAAACCACACATGAAAGATTTTTCAGGGTGAACAGAGAGTACCAATATCTTTAGTCTGTTCTAAATATGGTTGATTGGATCCATGTTTAGTTCTTAAACATTTTTGCATAAGCGCATTAAGTGATTTTTCAACTGATTTTTTAACTGATTTTTATTTATGATACATTTTAAATGTTTTGGGAGCTTGTTCCATAAATCATTACCTGAATATAGGAAGCTTGTTTTGTAAAGATTGTTTCTGGGTCTGGGAAATGCTAGTAGATGGTTATGCCTGTGTTCATTAATTTTCAATCTATTGATGATCTTGGGAGGGGCATTTCCATTGACATCTTTTTGTACAAATAGAACTTTATTGAAGTAAAGCCTGTTTTGGAATGTAAGAATATTTGTTTGCTTATAATCATTGATGGTTAGGGAGCTTGCTTTTAATAGGACAAGTTTTAGTGCTCTTTTATATAATCGATGAATGAATTTCAAATTGGTTTCACTGCAATTGTCCCAAAGAGATATAGGCATAGTCAACTATAGGCAAGATGTGTCCACAAAAAAAGAGTTTGCGTGAATGATCATCTAGAAAGTGTTTTATTTTTGATAGCTGGCGTACCTTGTTTGTAAGACGTTTTCCTAATGCCATCACATGGTCAGTCCAAGTAAGATTTTTGTCGATAATTACACCCAGAATCTTGTGTGAGTCAACTTCTTCAATGATTTTTTGATCTATCAACAGAGGTTGAAATTTACTTTTCATTTTTTGCCTCTTTTGTCTTGCTAGTAGGTACATACTCTTAGTTTTTTGTGCATTTAAGGACATATTATGGTTTAATTGAGTCCAAGTAATCAATTTGTTGATATTGTTTTGAAGTTTGAGTGTCAGTCTGTGGGGGTCAGTATCACTACAATAGAGGGATGTGTTATCAGCAAACATTTCACAGCTACAATCTAGAAATAAAGGTAAGTCATTTACATATATTGATAACAAAAGAGGACCCAATATTGATCCTTGTGGTACTTCATATTTAATAGATACTAATTCTGATGTTTGATTATTTGCAGTTACCAGCTGCTGTCTATCTAACAAAAAATTTTTTAAAAGATTGATTATTTCAGGTGTTAGTTTATATAGGTGAAGTTTACGCACTAGCAAGGAGTGATTAATTACATCAAATGCTTTTTCAAAGTAAAAAAAAATTAGGCCTGTATAGTTATTTTCATTTATGTTGTGTAAGAGACTGTCTGTAAGTTGAGTTAGAGCTGTGTGACAAGAATAGTTTTTTCGAAAGCCTGACTGATCTTCATTTATTAGATTGTTGTTAACAAAGTAGGAATATAAAGATTTTTGGATATGTTTTTCGATGGGTTTAGATAAGACCGATAGGATTGAAATTGGTCTGTAGTTTGAAGAACAAGAATAATCTCCAGATTTGTGGACTGGTATGACTTTTGCTCTTTTAAATATCAGAGGAAAGTTGTTTTTATTTACGCACAAGTTATATAGATATGTCAGTGTTTCAGTGTCAGTAGCATCACCTTCCCGTGGTGCCCCCTGTTCTCACTGAGCTTGCTGCGTCATGGCGCGACGGAGTACCCGGCGGTATAACTGGGTCCGGGAGGAAAGCTGGCCCCCTTACGTGCTGCACGCATGGCCCACCGTCGTGTGGATACGCCCTGGTGCCCACGCACCAGCTTCCCAGCTATGGGTAAAATAGCGAAGACTGAAGTACCCTGCTGGCAGGCCTAAAGAACTGAGGGCTGTTGCATCCCTAATGGAGATCTGGAGAGGAGATTGGCGCCACCAGGGAATACCCGAAGCCCACTGAAAAGATATGAGAGACACAACCAGAGCCAACAACATGCCCGATCGGTCGAGGCCCGGAATACCAACGACCGCGCTTTCCATCGACGAGCACCAGGATGGAAGCGATAAGTGTGCTACTGGCGCTCAAGACTTAAAAACTTTAAATCTGCCATCTGAAAACACCGCCATTGACACATGGAATGTCCGCACTCTCTACGCTTGCGGAAAAGTGAAAGAACTGGAGCACGAATTGAAACAATACAAATGGGATATAATCGACTATCAGAGGTGAGATGGACTGGATTTGGAGAGTCAGTGACTGATAACGGACACAAGATCTGGTTCAGCGGAAGTGAAACAGTGCATGAACATGGCGTAGCCTTTATCGTACGCAAAGAAGTAGTTGGTTGCATCCTGGGCTGCACACCAATATCCAGTAGGATTATCTCCATCAGAGTATCAGCCAGGCCAAAGAACATCACCATCTTTCAAATGTATGCACCAACAACAGCAAACGATGAGGAAGAAGTCGAAGAGTTTTACGAAGAGCTGGAAAACACAATCAAGAAAGTTCCAAAGAAAGACCTTATCGTACAAGGAGACTTCAACGCAAAAGTTGGCCCTGACGCTTACAAACAATGGGCTGGAACAGTTGGTCAGTATGGCACTGGTGAGACCAACGATAGGGGACTCAGACTCTTGGAGTTTGCAGATAGCCATCAATTAACCCTTGCAAACACCCTCTACCCACACAAGCTGTCAAGAAAAACTACGTGGCATGTGCCGAATGGGAAGATCCACAATCAGATCGACTACATCCTCACCCCACGGCGCATCAAGTCGAGCATCAACAGAGCCAAAACAAGAACATACCCGGAGCTGATGTGGGCAGTGACCACGATCTTGTACTGCTCAACATGAAGATGAAGCTGAAGAAGAAGTACCAAGCTGCGCGCACACGTACCAAGTTTGACCTGGAGAAGTTGAGAGATCCAAAAGTTGCTGAAGTTTTCCAGGCACAGCTCGGGGCAGGTTTGCGGCACTCAACATCTTGAACAACGACATCAACGACCTCACCAACAGCTTCAACGAGGCAGTCCGAGAAACAGCAGAGGAGGTACTTGGCCGCGAGAGAAAGAACCACAAACCCTGGACCTCAAATGACATCCTTGACCTGTGCAACAAGAAAAGATCCTTGAAGAAAACCAAACACTCCACCCCGCAAGATGCAGCACAGTACCGTGAGACCAACAATCTGGTGAGAAAGAAAATGAGAGGGGCAAAAGAGCAATGGATCAATAAACAGTGCGAGAACATCGAGGCAGGCATGACAAAGGGGAACAGCAAACACGCCTACGACACCCTAAAGAAGCTCACAAAGGCGCAGCAAAATAAATCCTCAGTCATCGAGGATTGTTCAGGCAACCTGCTGACTGAAAGCTCAGCAGTTTTGAATAGATGGTCACAGTATTGCTCGGACCTGTACAACCACCCTTACAGCCCGACCACAGCCTGATTGATGAGGACTCAACACCACAGAGGGAACCTTCACCACTACCAGTGCTGAAGGAAGAAGTGGAGGAAGCTATCCGTAGTTTACCAACTGGGAAGTCACCTGGAGCAGACAACATACCAGCAGAGCTGCTCAAGAATGGAGGGGAACACCTGGTCACTGTCATTACATCTCTTTGTCAGAAGATCTGGACGACAAAACAGTGGCCAGAAGAATGGACACAGTCTCTTATTATCCCCCTGCCCAAGAAAGGAAACCTCCGTCAGTGCCAGAATTACAGAACGATCAGCCTCATTAGCCACACCAGCAAGATCATGTTAAGAGTGATACTGAACAGACTCAAATAGGAGGTGGAAGAGCACCTGGCAGAAGAACAAGCTGGGTTCAGGGCAGGAAGGAGCACGGTAGAACAAATTTTCAGTTGCCGAATCCTGATGGAGAAACATCTGCAACATCAGAGGGACTTGCTACACAACTTCATTGACTTCAAGGAAGGCCTTTGACAGAGTGTGGCATGCAGGCCTTTGGCAAGTCCTCAGGAAGTTTGGCATTGTGGGGGTCTTATCCAGATCATAGAAGCGCTGTACAACACCTCCAGCAGTGCAGTTCTCCTCAACGGCCAAGTCGGAGACTACTTCAAGACCACAGTCGGTGTCCGTCAGGGCTGCTTGCTCTCTCCAACTCTCTTTAATCTATTCCTGGAGAACATCATGAGGGAAACACTTTACGACTTCCACTCTACCATCTCAATAGGAGGGCGACCCATTAACAAACTGCGCTTCGCTGACGATATTGATCTCATGGGAGGCAGCAACAAGGAACTCCAAGACCTTACCAACAGACTGGTAGACAGAGCAGGCGCATAATTATGGGATGGAAGTCAGCACAGAAAAGAGTAAAGTATTGGTCAACAGTGCAAACGACACCACATCACAGATCTACATGAATGGCCAGCAGCTGGAAGAAGTAGACGCTTTCAAATATCTTGGCGCTACCCTCACGAAAGATGGACGCTCCACCACAGAGATCAAGACCAGGCTAGCCATGGTAACATCAGCTATGGCAAAACTGAACAATATATGGAGAAGCGACAACATCAGCTTCAAAACAAAAGTCAAATTGTTCAGATCCCTGGTCATCTCCATCTTGCTCTACGGCTGCAAAAGTTGGACAATGACCGCTGAAACCACCAAGCGGATCCAGACGTTCGAGACAAAATGCTTCAGGCGACTGCTTGGAATTTCCTGGAAGGATAGGAAAACAAACACCTATGTGCGAAGTCAAGTCGCACTGATGGCTGGCCCTCAGGAACCCCTACTAGCCACTGTCAAGAAAAGGAAGCTGGCATGGTTCGGCCATGTCACACACCACAACACCCTCCCCAAGACAGTCCTACAAGGAACGCTAGAAGGTGGCAGACGCCGAGGCAGGCAAACCAAAAGCTGGATGGATAACATCAAGGAGTGGACCCACCTGGACAGTCCAACACTCATTCGGAAGGCGGAGGACGGGGCTGGATGGCGACGGTGGCTGCAGAATCGTCTCTCATGTCTCCTCCACGACCATCCCGGTCATGAGAAAGAAGAAAAAGTCAGTGTTTCAACTATAATAGGACCAGAAAGTTTCAATATTTTTCCATCCAGATTGTCAAGGTCACGTGTTGTGGAATTGTTTTGGAGAGATAGACTTTCCAACACGTCTTTAATTGTCATTGGCAATAATTCAAACGGGAATTTAATTTCTTTTGATTCAATGTATTGTTCTAAGTATTGGAGATCATTTTCATTTGACTTATCACATGATATGACTTTAGCAGCGATGTTTGAGAAATGGGTGTTCAGTTCATCAGCTGTTATGTCTTTAACTGTCTTTTGGCTTTTTGATATAGGTGTGTGTGTATGTGTGTGTATGTATATATATATATATATATATATATATATATATATATATATATATATATATATTTGTTGTGTGTGTGTGTGTGTGTGTGTGTGTGTGTGTGTGTGTGTGTGTGTGTGTGTGTGTGCAGATTGTCGGCACGGGCCTTATGATGCTGTCAGTGATGGCGCTGATAGACGAGCGACATTGTCCTGGCTGCCCCCACTCCATCACCCCCTTCTTCATAGGTGGGGTGATCATTGTCATAGGGCTGTCCTTTGGCCTCAACTGTGGCTATCCCATCAACCCCGCCAGAGATCTGTCCCCAAGAATCTTCACCGCCATGGCTGGCTGGGGCATTGAGCCCTTCAGGTCAGTGTCAGCTGTGTGTATAGTGACTGCATGTGTTGTGTTCTTCAGGTCAGTGTCAGCTGTGTGTACAGTGACTACATGTGTTGTGTTCTTCAGGTCAGTGTCAGCTGTGTGTACAGTGACTACATGTGTTGTGTTCTTCAGGTCAGTGTCAGCTGTGTGTACAGTGACTACATGTGTTCTTCAGGTCAGTGTCAGCTGTGTGTACAGTGACTACATGTGTTGTGTTCTTCAGGTCAGTGTCAGCTGTGTGTACAGTGACTACATGTGTTGTGTTCTTCAGGTCAGTGTCAGCTGTGTGTACAGTGACTACATGTGTTGTGTTCTTCAGGTCAGTGTCAGCTGTGTGTACAGTGACTACATGTGTTGTGTTCTTCAGGTCAGTGTCAGCTGTGTGTATAGTGACTACATGTGTTGTGTTCTTCAGGTCAGTGTCAGCTGTGTTGTAGAGATGTAATCTTCAGTGCTGTGTTGTAGAGATGGGGTCTTCAGTGCTGTGTTGTAGAGATGAGATATTCCGGTCAGTGCTGTGTGTGTATAGTGGCTACATGTGTTGTGTTCTTCAGGTCAGTGCTAGATGTGTGTGTGTGTGTGTGTGTGTGTGTGTGTGTGTGTGTGTGTGTGTGTGTGTGTGTGTGTGTGTGTGTGTATGATATATATATATATATATATATATATATATATATATATATATATATATATATATATATATATATATATATATATATATGTGGCGCTCCACCACGAAATGAGACGCTTAGCACATTACCCAATTTTGCACTAGGAGCCTTTAAAGGCAGGTGGGGGTCAAGTTGTCAATTTTGTGATTTTGATTGATTATTAAACTAGATCTGTTTATTTATCTTATAATGAAATATCAAGGTATCATTTTTATTCCTTTTGCTTTTAAATGTGTTTTGAAAATACCAAAGCACTCATTCTGACAACCTGTTACTAAAATAAACTTGCCCGTTTCTCATTTTGTCACATCCTGCAGTCTACCATTTCAATTTGTAATAATGTTGCACATATTTGTCCGATTTTCAATCTGTTTTTTGTATTTGATAGCCACTTTATTGCACATTAACAACATGTCAATAACTAAAAATTGACCTCATGTGCACTCCGTCTCATTATGTGGTGGAGCGTCACATATATATATATATATATATATATATATATATATATATATATATATATATATATATATATATAGATATATATATATAGATATATAGATATATATATATATATATATATATATATATATATATTTTAATGATTAGGTGTGTTGTGTTCTTCAGGTCAGTGCTGTGTGTGTATTGTGACTACGTGTGTTGTGTTCTTCAGGTCAGTGCTGTGTTGTACAGATGTGATCTTCAGTGCTGTGTGTATAGTGATTACGTGTGATGTGTTCTTCAGTGCTGTGTATGGTGACTACATGTGTTGTAGTCTTCAGGTCAGTACTGTGTATAATGATAAGTTGTGCCGTGTTCTTCAGGTCAGTGCAGTGTCTGTATAATGGTAAGTTGTGTCGTGTTCTTCGGGTTAGTACTGTGTGTGGATAATGATTAGGTGTGCAGTCTGACAAAGAATAAACGCAGTCAGTGTGTGTATGTGTGTATGTGTGTGTGTGTGTGTGTGTGTGTGTGTGTGTGTGTGTGTGTGTGTGTGTGTGTGTGTGTGTGTGTGTGTGAGTGTGTGTGTGTGTGTGTGTGTGTGTGTGTGTGTGTGTGTGTGTGTGTGTGTGTGTGTGTGCAGTTTTCGGCAGTACGACTGGTTCTGGGTGCCGGTGGTGGGGCCCCATATCGGGGCGTTGTTGGGGGCACACCTGTATGAGCTGATGGTGGGCATGCACTGGCCTCGCTCCGCCCCTGCCGCCCCTCCCCCTCAGGTAGAGCCAGAGGGTGTCTGCAACAAAAGAGCAGGTAAGATACCATTTCTGATCACAGCTGCAGGTAAGATGTCATTTCTGATCATAGCTGCAGGCAAGATACCATTTCTGATCACAGCTGCAGGTAAGATATTTCATAGCTGCAGCACATGTAAGATATTATTTCATAGAGCAGGTAAGATATCATTTCATAGAGCAGGTATAATATCATTTCATAGAGCAGGTAAGATAACATTTCATAGCTGCAGCGCATGTAAGATATCATTTCATAGAGCAGGTAAGATATCATTTCATAGAGCAGGTAAGATATCATTTCATAGAGCAGGTAAGATATCATTTCATAGAGCAGGTATAATATCATTTCATAGAGCAGGTAAGATAACATTTCATAGCTGCAGCGCATGTAAGATATCATTTCATAGAGCAGGTAAGATATCATTTCATAGAGCAGGTAAGATATCATTTCATAGAGCAGGTAAGATATCATTTCATAGAGCAGGTAAGATATCATTTCATAGCAGCAGGTAAGATATCATTTCATAGAGCAGGTACTATATCATTTCACAGAGCAGGTAATATATCATTTCACAGAGCAGGTAATATATCATTTCACAGAGCAGGTAATAATATTATTTCATAGAGCAGGTAAAATATCATTTCATAGAGCAGGTAAAATATCATTTCATAGAGCAAGTAAAATATCATTTCATAGAGCATGTAAGATGTCATTTCATAGCTGCAGATATATATTTTTTGGGTAGGGTTTACTTGGTTGTACTCTGCTTGTTTGCTTGCTGCTTCATTTGTGTGAGTTGGTCTGGGTTTTTTATAATTTTTTTTTTTTTTTTGGGGGGGGGGTAATTTTCTTTTACTAGATAGATGGCTTGATAAAAAATGCAGATTTATGACTTACTCAATATACCATCTGGAAATAAAATTTTGACTTTGACTTTGGTTTTCACACACACACACACACACACACACACACACACACACACACACACACACACACACACACACACACACACACACACACACACACACACACACACACACATAAATGCAATGTTTTGGAACCATCATCTAGAAAGACATATGGACTTACAAACAATTAAAAAAAATCAATAAGGCCAAAAATAAGACATACTTATTTTATGAGTACATGTGCGTGTATATACACGCCTGTATACATTGACTACATTCATAACAGGGCAATCAGGTATTTCAGAGAAGTAGGGTAAAAAAGATTGGGCAGTCAGTGTTATTATGAGTTTAGAACTCGGATGGCTACTGGCACAAAGGAATTTCTTTTTCTGTTTATTTTGCTGTTGAAGAAACACTGGAGCTTTCCTTGAATACGTCTGGTCGCGAGGACGTCCTGGTGACATAGAGACAGGTTAGATATCATTTCCATGAACGGCAGGTCAGATATCATTTCATAACGGCAGGTCAGATATCATTTCATAACAGCAGGTCAGATATTTCATAACAGCAGGTCAGATATTTCATAACAGCAGGTCAGATATTTCATAACAGCAGGTCAGATATTTCATAACAGCAGGACAGATATTTCATAACGGCAGGTCAGATATTTCATAACAGCAGGTCAGATATTTCATAACGGCAGGTCAGATATTTCATAACAGCAGGTCAGATATTTCATAACGGCAGGTCAGATATTTCATAACGGCAGGTCAGATATCATTTCATAACGGCAGGTCAGATATCATTTCTGACCATAACAGCAGGTCAGATATTTCATAACGGCAGGTCAGACATTTCATAACGGCAGGTCAGATATTTCATAACGGCAGGTCAGATATCATTTCTGACCATAACAGCAGGTCAGATATTTCATAACGGCAGGTCAGATATTTCATAACGGCAGGTCAGATATTTCATAACGGCAGGTCAGATATTTCATAACGGCAGATCGGATATCATTTCATAACAGCAGGTCGGATATGGTCAGATATCATTTCATAACGGCAGGTCAGGTATCATTTCTGATCATAAGAGCAGGTTAGATATTTCATAACAGCAGGTCAGATATGATTTCATAACAGCAGGTCAGATACCATTTCTGACCTTAACAGCAGGTCAGATATTTCATAACAGCAGGTCAGATATTTCATAACAGCAGGTCAGATATTTCATAACAGCAGGTCATATATCATTTCATAACGGCAGGTCAGACATTTCATAACAGCAGGTCAGATATTTCATAACGGCAGGTCAGATATTTCATAACGGCAGGTCAGATATTTCATAACAGCAGGTCATATATCATTTCATAACGGCAGGTCAGACATTTCATAACAGCAGGTCAGATATTTCATAACGGCAGGTCAGATATTTCATAACAGCAGGTCAGAAATCATTTCTGACCATAGCTGCAGGTCAGAAATCATTTCTGATCATATGCAGATCAGAAATCATT
>CM060334.1:48430710-48438210 GCA_030674155.1 Stramonita haemastoma
AGACAAGAGATGGCATAAAATAGTAAAAAGTGTGCTTGAAGGATGAAAAAGCAAAAGGCAGCCAAGAGAGGAGCGTACCAGAAAATGACAGAATCAAGAAAACCAGACGGTAGTGGTTGCTATATTCTAACTGAGCCCCAAAGTATCTGACGGCCGAGACCAGAGAGCGAGAAGGGTAGACAAGGAAATTATATTCAGAGATAGGGGATGAGGATTTGTGAATAGGCATTTGGGGAAGTGCATTGCTCTTGAGACTTCTTACTGGTGTACCTACGCTTAGATTGCATAAGATAATCCAGTTCTTCTAGGACCAGACGAGTGAGATTACTGTATACTTGCAGAGTGGGTATGGATGATTGGCAACCACTCAAAATTGCAATATCCTAAAGTGAAGATAAGAGAAACTGTTGGATTCCCAGTACTTTCCAATTGCACTAATGCCCGTATGCACACTGCATGACTGCAGGTCTGGAAAAATTCTCATGAGATGTTATGGACAAACCCCCGAACTTCCACCGAAATCCGAATGGCAACCATGCCAGACTGATTAACCGAATCTATTGAAGTTGTAGAGATGGCAGATATTTGTTTGTGCTACGACATGGCTCGTTATCTGCATTATTTGTATTGTTTTGTATCATCCTTTGGATATCTTGAGCAGTTGGTCATATTGTCAAGGAGATGGCGATTCAGGGTACACTGCTTGATCTGAGAGTCACAGAAAAACGTGATATGAATGATAGATATATGTGACAGTGAGATAAGAGGAAAGAAAGGAGAACTGACCCGAACCATCATCCATTGAGCTGATGAATGATATGAATGTAGACACGATCAAGTAAGATAGATAGAACTAGTAGGTTAATAGAACATGATTTGAGATGACGAGAGAAGAATTGAATGATCTATAGTGCAAAGGCAGCAGATGAAGTCTAGAAGAGTAACAGAGATTTGACGACAGAAACGACACGTTAAGGATGACGTGTTATGCGTGTTGAGATGCAGATGAAGGAAAGAGATGATTGAAAGAAGATGGATTTAGTTGTTCCAGAGCAACTTTCTAGACTATTATAGGATACAAAGGCATTCCACAGGTCAACATCTCTAGATGTTGTCATCATGCTGACCACATCTGTGAGTTTCACATGGACCACCACATCTGTGATGTTTCACATGGACCACCACATCTGTGACGTTTCACATGGACCACCACATCTGTCAAACTTCACTTGGACCACCACATCTGTGACGTTTCACTTGGACCACCACATCTGTGACGTTTCACATGGACCACTACATCTGTGACTTTTCCTTGGACCACCACATCTGTCAAACTTCACTTGGACCACTACATCTGTGACGTTTCACATGGACCACTACATCTGTGACGTTTCACTTGGACCACCACATCTGTCAAACTTCACTTGAACCACCACATCTTTTTACACTGATGTGCTGCTGTAGGACATGAGTGGTTCATTAAGTGTGTGAGTGAGTCAGTCAGTCAGTCAGTGAGTCAGTGAATGAATGTGGGTGTGGGTGCATGGGTGTGGATGTGTATGCACATGCGCATTTGCTTATGTACAGGCATTTATCTCTTTTTAAGCATTTTCTTGCTTCAATAACTAATATGAGCAGATGTATTTGTAAACCAACGTATTCATGTATCATTTATTCACACACACACACACACACACACACACACACACACACACACACACACACACACACACACACACACACACAACACACCACACAACAAACACTCACACACACACACACCACACACGACGCACACGCACGCACGCACGCACGCACGCACGCACGCACGCACGCACGCATGCATGCCCGCCTGTCCGCGCTTGCGCGGTGCGCGCGAAGAGGAGCATGCAATGTTGAAGGATCACTTTTAGTTAATATCCGATATCCCGTTAGATCTTTTAGAGGATTATGAACTTTTAAAGCATATCTCCTTCGATAAGGCAATTGACTGAAAATTTCGGGTCGTTATTATTCTCAAAATTGCCTCATAACGACGGATATACAAAACCCTAAATCCCTTTATGCAAAGCATCTATGTGTGTTTCAAGACATATCTCAAGTTCAGTCTATAGATTTCGTTTAAGTGCCCTTCGCACAAAATATTGCAAGAACACACAATGCTTGTGTGGAGAAGAAATTGGTGTTAAACATCTGCTTACTTGTTGTCCTCGAATAAAAGAAATTATATTGTTACATTGAAAGATCCGTTCCTTTAAGAATAATCTGTTATGCTTAAAATATCCTAACAATGTTATAATTCTTTGCAAAATTTCTGAATGTCTGCTACACAGCCCAGTCGATATCTTCCTGTGATTGATTACAAAATTTTTGTTTTAAAGGCAATTCTTTATGACCTGTTCTGTATACCTCTCCAACTGCCCCCACCCCCCTTCCCCACTTTGCGCATATTATCTACATCATCATGCGTAAACGTATTCAAAGTCCAAAATTTTCTTCATGTTATAGTTTTTATTGTTAGTTAATTGCGAAGGTTTGTTTCTACTTGTTTTTATTGACTGCATGTAGATTTTTGAAAAAATGTTCCTGATTTGTTTCCTTTATAATCCAACACCATACTTAAAGCTAAGCTGTTTTTTTCCCCATTTCTCCTAAGTACTTTCTGGCATAGGTTATCAAATTGTTACACACAGACTCACACACACAGACACACACACAGACACACAGACAGACACATACACACACACACACACACACACACACACACACACACACACACACACACACACACACACACACACACATACACACACGCACACGCACGCACACACACACACACACACCACACACACACACACACACACACCGCGCACACACGCACGCACGCACACGCACACAACCACACCCCACCACACACACACACACACACACACACACACAACACCACACACACACACACACACACACACACACACACACACAAACACACACACTTCCTGTCTGACATGACTATAATATCATTAGTGGAAGGACGTGAAACTGAACAACAGCAACCCAACTATGTAGATACTATCCCAGATTATCACAACTATGTAGATACTATCCGAGATTATCATAACTATGCATATACTATCCCAGATTGTCACAACTATGTAGATACTATCCAGATATCATAACTATCATATACATCCAATTATCACCATATGTAGATACTATCCAGATTATCATAACTATGCATAACTATCCAGATATCACCATATGTAATACTATCCAATTGTCACACTATGTAGATACTATCCCAGATTGTCACAACTATGTAGATACTATCCAGATTATCACCATTATGTAGATACTATCCCAGATTGTCACAACTATGTAGATACTATCCGAGATTATCACAACTATGCATATACTACCCAGATTATCACCATTATGTAGATACTATCCAATGTCACAACTATGAAGATACTATCCCAATTGTCACAACTATGTAGATACTATCCCAGATTATCACAACTATGTAGATACTATCCCAGATTATTACAACTATGTAGATACTATCCCAGATTATATACAACTATGTAGATACAATCCCAGATTGTCACAACTATGTAGATACTATCCCAGATTATCACAACTATGTAGATACTATCCCAGATTATCACAACTATGTAGATACTATCCCAATTATCACAACTATGTAGATACTATCCACATACACAACATACATAGATACTACCACATTATCACAACTATGTAGATACTATCCCAGATTATCACAACTATGTAGACACTATCCCAGATTATTACAACTATGTAGATACTATCCCAGATTATTACAACTATGTAGATACTATCCCAATTATCACAACTATTAGATACTATCCCAGATTATCACAACTATGTAGATACTATCCCAGATTATTACAACTATGTAGATACTATCCCAATTATATAACTATGTAGATACTATCCCAGATTATCACAACTATGTAGATACTATCCCAGATTATCATAACTGTTAGGCTTATTTACATTAAAAAAAAAATCCAAGATGGTCATACGCTGGAAGTGTTGATTGTATTTTATTCCAGAACACTGTATTTTATTCCAGAACATTGTATCAAATTGTACTGAGGGATTTGACTTTGCATGGCAGAAGTGTTCTCTATCCCTATTTTCACTGTTACAGTTTTTCTTCTCTCTTCTTCCTTGCTGTCTTTGCTTCATCTCTCTGCACTCATCTACTTCTTCATCCTCTAGCACTGTTCATCATCTGAACTGATTGCTGTGTCAATCCTCTGAACTGATTGCTGTGTCAATCCTCTGAACTGATTGCTGTGTCAATCTTCTCTCGAAGCACTGTTCTCATCGGAACTGATTGTTAGGTCAATCTACTTTATGTACATCTGTTCCAGGCAATGAACATATTAATGTATAGTTGCTTTTTTCTAAATGATTCAAAGAAATGTTTATGATGTGTGTATGAATTTTTTCAATTTCTATTAAATCAGTATGTTTCATGAGAACTGTCTGCAGTCAGTGAATTGTTTGAATCCAGCATTGATGTTATATTTCAGTGTTGCATGTGCTTTTTCTGCATCAAGTCCCCATTGAACAACAACACATGAAGAAACAAATAGAAGAATGAATAAAATAACTCAGGCGCAGCAACACCCTACAAAAAAGTGTTACAGCACCATGTTACCTTATCTCACAACCCGTTCATAACACTTTGAAAATATCCATGGTTATGATTAGGCTGGCCATTCATTGATGTTAACAGTGACAACAACATCAATAATGGCACCTATTCCATCAACTCAACACGGTTGGAGTCCAATCAAATCAAGAAATTTTTTTTAATGATCTCTTTTGAGGATAGAAGATTAAATTTACACAACTTTTCTTATTCTGCCCTCACAAAAAAAAACCCCTTTAAAAACGGACTAATTCAAGCAACCAAAAGACAGTCTTGTTAAAACAAAACAAAAATATGTGTGTGTGTGTGTGTGTGTGTGTGTGTGTGTGTGTGTGTGTGTGTGTGTGTGTGTGTGTGTGTGTGTGAGAGAGGAGGAGAGAGAGGAGGAGAGAGAGAGAGAGGAGAGAGAGAAGGAGTGAAAGATGAATGAATGATCTTTGATACACAACGATAAAGACGAAGAGGCCTGGTCTTACAATCATACATACAACATAACAATCAACAATATGTAATTAGAAATTCATTTTATATTTTACATTGAAAAAGATCAGAGTTAAAACACACAAAATACTGAAAAATGCGAAAAAAAATCTTCAAAACTGGAATACACATTACTATCAATCTACTCATTTATAATAACAAACATACACACGCAGGCAGCACATAAACATTCACCACACACACACACACACACACACACACACACACACACACACACACATACACACACACACACACACACACACACACACACACACACACACACACACACCACACCGAAAACAGGAAAAAATACGCACATGTTTCTGTGTTTCTGTGCAGAAAGTAAAAACACAGAGAACAGTTTAAAGGGAAGGCACTCTTCGGTTTCTCAAATAGCATCAGCTGTTGGTTCCCTTAGACTGTATTTTTCATTTTATGTCGCAGACGTGGTGTTAATACTGCATCATTAAAACCGTGGTACTATAGTCTAGCTATTGAACAGAATTATCCGCTCGTATATTATCTGCTAATTGTTACTTATGCACTGTGGTTTAGGAGAGTTGTTAGTGAGTCATGGCCTTGCATAAGGATAAAGTATGCCTCACTGTCGTGTGTGTGTGTGTGTGTGTGTGGTGTGTGTGTGTTGTGTGCGTGTGTGTTGTGTGTGTGTGTGTGTGTGTGTGTGTGTGTGTGTGTGTGTGTGGTGTGTGTGGTGTGTGTAATTATCTATTTATTTCATTTTATTCTTTGATTTTGACGATGATAGAATAAGCATTCAGGTGCCTTTTTTTTTCTTTTTACACCCAGTCACTGTGTGAATGGAGTTTTGTAAATTTTGTCGTCCGTTCCTACCGGCACACAATGGCCTACTCTTTCGAAAAGCGGAACGAGATTTAACGTGTGGCAAGATGTTCTGCGTGCGTGCGCACACGGGGCCTAGGTTTATAGTCTCATCCAAGGACTTTTAGGGAGAGTGGAGTCAGCACTGATGTTAACCCATGTGTGTGTGTGCGTGTGCGTGTGCGCGTGCGTGCGTGCGTGCGTGTGTACATGTATGTTGTATGTATGTATGTATGTATGTATGTATGTATGTATGTATGTATGTATGTATGTATGTATGTATGTATGTATGTATGTATGTATGTATGTAGTGTGATGTGTGTGTGTGTGTGAGTGTTGTGTTGTGTGTGTGTGTGTTGTGTGTTGTGTGTGTGTGTGTGTGTGTGTGTGTGTGTGTGTGTGTGTGTGTGCCGCGCGCGCGAGTGTGTGTGTGTGTGTGCGCGCGCGCGAGTGTGTGTGTGGGTGTGTGTGTGTGCGCGCGCGCGATGTGTGTGTGGTTGGTGTGTGTGTGTGTGTGTGTGTGTTGTGTGTGGTGTGTGTTTGTGCACTAGTGTCTGTGTGTGTGTGCATGTGCGTGTGTGTTGCCTGCTTTATGCATGTGTGTGTGCGTACATATTGACCTGTCTGCAATATTTTCTCTTTGTACAGAAGTATTTTTGATTCAGCCTATCTGATTGCCTCTCGACAAGTTCCTAGCCTGTCTGACTGGTCTGTCTATAACAGTATGTCTATGACTGGTCTGTCTATAATAGTATGCCTATGACTGGTCTGTCTATAACAGTATGTCTATGACTGGTCTGTCTATAACAGTATGCTATGACTAGTCTGTCTATAACAGTATGTCTATGACTGGTCTGTCTATAACAGTATGTCCTATGACTGGCCTGTCTATAACAGTATGTCTATGACTGGTCTGTCTATAACATATGATATGACGGGTCTGTCTATACAGAATTGTCTATGACTGTCTGTTCTATAACAGTAATGTATACTGTCTTCTATACAGTATGTCTATGATTTGGTCTGTCTATACCAGTAATGTCTATGATGGTCTGTCTATAAAAGTGTCTATGAGTGGTCTGTAAACAAGTTTCTATGACTGTCCTGTCAAATAACAGTATGTCTATAACTAGTCATGCCCTATAACATGACAGTTCGTCTATAGCAAAGTTATTACTTGTCTGTTCTTAACAGAATGTCCACTACTAGTCTCTCAATCACAGAATGTCTATTATTAGATTGTCAATCACAGAATGTCTTTTATTAGATTGTCAATCACAGAATGTCTTTTATTAGTCTGTCAATCACAGAATGTCTTGGTAGTCTGTGAACAAGGCTGTCTATGACTATTCTGTCAAGAACTAGTCTGTCTATTACAACCTGTATGTCCATAGCTAGACTATTACTAGTCTCTTGTAACAGTCTATGACTAGTCTGTGAACTAGACTGTCTATTGCCATTCTGTCAATAGCTAG
>CM060334.1:48443210-48445710 GCA_030674155.1 Stramonita haemastoma
CTCTCCTCTCCTCTCATCCCTCCCTCTCACTCTCCTCTCTCTCTCTCTCTCCTCTCACTCTCTCTCCTCTCTCCCTCTCTCCTCTCATCCTCCTCTCTCTCTCTCTCCTCTCTCTCTCTCCTCTCACTCTCTCACTCTCTCCTCTCTCCTCTCCTCCTCTCTCTCTCTCCTCTCTCTCTCCTCCTCTCTCTCCTCTCTCTCTCTCCTCCCTCTCTCTCTCACTCTCCCTCTCTCTCCTCTCTCCTCATCCCTCCTCTCTCTCTCCTCTCCTCTCTCTCCTCTCTCTCCTCTCACTCCTCTCTCGCTCTCTCTCTCCCTCTCTCTCCTCCCCTCTCCCTCCCTCTCTACTCCCTCTCCTCTCTCCTCCTCTCTCCTCCTCTCTCTCCTCCTCCTCCTCTCTCCTCATCTCTCTCTCCTCTCTCTCACTCTCCTCTCTCTCTCCTCACCCATCTCTCTCTCCTCCTCCCCTCTCCCTCTCTCTCTCTCTCTCCCTTCTCTCTCCACTCTCTCTCTCCCTCTCCTCTCTCTCCTCTCTCTCTCTCTCTCCTCTCGCTCTCATCCTCTCCTCCCTCTCTCTCTATCCTCTCTCTCTCACTCTCTCCTCCTCATCTCACTCCCTCTCTCCTCCTCCTCTCTCACCCTCTCTCTCTCATTCACTCCTCTCATCTCTCTCACCTCTCTCCTCCTCTCTCTCCCTCTCTCTCTCCTCTCTCTCTCCTCATCTCCTCTCTCTCTCTCCCATCTCTACTCTCTCTCTCTCTCTCTCTCTCTCTCTCTCTCCTCTCTCTCTCTCTCTCTCTCTCTCTCCTCTCTTCTCTCTCTCTCTCTCTCTCTCTCTCTCTCTCTCTCTTTCTGTGTCTCTGTCTCCGAACTCCCTACAGGCATCACGATCTACTCCGACAGAGTTTAGTGGATTGATTTTCTTCAGTACATATTGACTCTAGCTACTTACAGTACCTACGCCTACCTTCCTCCTACCTACCTACCTACCTACCTACCTACCTACCTACCTTACCTACCTACCCTACCTACCTGCTTGTCTGTCCCTACCTACCTACCTACCTACTCCTACCTACTACCTACCTACCTGCCTACCTGCCTACCTACCCACCTACCTACCTACCTGCCTACCTATCTACCTACCTACCTACCTATCTACCTACCTACTTTCCTTCCTTCCTACCTACCTACCTACCTACCTATCCTACTACCCTTCTTCCTACCTACCTACCTACTATCCTACCTCCTGCCTCCTCCCTGCCTACCTCCTACCTACCTCCTACCTACCTACCTACCTCTACCTCCTACCTACCTGCCTACCTACCTGCCTACCTACCTACCTACCTATCTGCCTACATAACTACCTACCACTACCTACCTACCTGCCTACCTACCTACCTACCTACCTACCTCCCCTACCTACCTACCTACCTACCTACCTACCTACCTACCTCAGTCACATGCTGAAAACAGAAAAAAAAACCGATGTCTTGGGGATAATACTCACGTAGACAGCCAGGGAGGGATTTCTGGGTCTTGCTGTCACGGCATTATTGCATAAGATATCCAATAAAGAGAACTTCTGCTCTCAGGGATAACTATGGGCGACTCTCTTCGTCCCCTAACTATTGCTGTCTGTTATGCAAGAAGCGAAAATGCAACGCGCTGCCGTTAAACGCCAGACAAGTCAGGTCCAGCGCATCCGACTTCGGCCCCGTTGAGAATTATTTTTTTAAGCGTTTTCTGTAAAAAAAATTTTTAAAAAAGCAGGAGAGTGGGCAAAGGCAGCCGAAATTTTTCTATGTTTCTTTTTTTTCTTTTAAAAAAAAGGACGTGACAGGAAAGAGAAAGAACAAAGCATAAACAAAGAGAGTGATAGAAAAGAGAGCATTTCTGGAAAAGATTCTCCAGAAGCTGAGGACGCTGTTGAAACTGACAGGCCTCTGCATCCCCAGGAGGGATGTTGTTATTAGTAATCAGATACGCCCCCCCCCCCCCACTTCTACATCACTTCAGTGACTGTTTTCTGTGATTGATGTCACACTTCACAGTGACCGCAGCATCTCTATTCTTGGTTTGGTCAGGAGAGGGAACACCGAACTAAGCAAGCGCTTTGATTTGTGTACTCTACAAGATTCAGCGCTATATAAGTCTCCTATATTATTATCATTATTAACTCCTGAAACTGACAGCTATGACCATCACACAAGTTGAACTGACAAGTCTCTGACAAGGCTGGAGACAGTGACCACAAGCTCGGTACAAAACCGTCATCTGTCATGGCACTGTCATTAGCAATTGTGTGAAATAATATTCTGGACTTTTTGGCGCCATTTTTTCCTGATTTTATTTTGGTGACTCGCGACGACTTTTCATAACCAGCAGTTTCCCAGTACACTCAACAAAATGCCTTTAACTCAATGTGCACGTTTTTCTCTTCCAACCATCCCCTCCCCCCATCTGTCTGTCTGTCTCTCTTTGCTTACGTCACTTTTTCCAA
>CM060334.1:48450710-48458210 GCA_030674155.1 Stramonita haemastoma
TGACTAGAAAAGACATAACCACTATTATTTACGCATGTACGTACGCACTTGCACACGCACATATACATGCACACACGCTCGCATACAACACACAGCCCCCCCCCCCCCCCCCCCCGCCCCCCACACACGCCAATAAATGCAATGTTCTAAAACCATTGGCTAGAAAGACATGAATTTTCAACAATTCAATAAACCAATAAAGCCAAAAATAAGACATACTTTTTACGAGTACAAAAGCATCAAGAGAAATGAGAAAAAAAATCGCACTGCTGTGCGCACCAGTATGCCCGCGCATCCACACTTTCACACGCGGCTCACACAGACTCGCGCCCCCCCCCCCCCCCCCCCCCCCCCCCCCCCCACGCACGCACGCAACATTTGCACACATTTTTATAACGGGATAGCCGAGCGGTTACAACATTGCACTTGCAATCCCGGCTTCGAATGCCCTGGAGTTAACATCAGTGCTGACTCCACTCTCCCCACCTGCGGATGAGACTATAAACCAAGGCTCCGTGTGCGAACGCACGCAAAACATCTCGCACACACGTTAAATCCTGTTCTGCTTTTCGAAAGAGTAAGCCACTGAGTGCCGGTGCGAACAGAATGACAAAATTTGCAAAATTGCATACACACAGAGATGGGATGTAAAAAAAAAATTCACATGAGTGCTTATTCCATTAACCACGATATAAAAGAATAACACATTTTAAAAAATGACAAACCAAATTGATATAACATGTATGACAAGAAAAATAAGAAATTACTACTCTAATTTATCAAAATATTGAACACAGTCTTAAAAAAAAAGGCACCCACACGGGCCCGCATTTTTATGACAAACCAAACTGTTATAATCCGTTTGATTTAACAAAATCAATGAAATTAAATACTTTGCCCATCAAAATATTGAACACAGATTAAAATGATAAAAAGGTAGTATATGAAGTCATAGCAAGTTGTCCTGAAGTTTTTAATCTTGTTCTATTTCAGCTGTGAGCCGGCTACCCAACCCTAACTCCAGCCTTTTTTTTTTTGTGGCTGAAGGGGGAGGTAGGCTTTTCCCAATGCTCTGACCAGCAGTGACACAATGACCGACCAACTGACTTTAGAAATTTCACACCATCGTTTGAACTTGTTCAGACTATATATCATATCCAATCTAATATGCTTTTAAAACACATTAGTGACAAAAAGCTCAACTCCAGCCGTGTTCTCTTTATAACCAGAAAGTACAGAATCCCTGAGTAAGTATGTGCAAAATATCGGCTTGTAAGCTGTACAAGACATTTTTTTCAGTAAAAAAGTCAGTTGGGTAGTCCAGTGTCAGTGGTGTGTGCTCACCACCTACCTTTTTCAGGCACACACTTGTGCACAAGGCTGCTATGACGTGAAAAATATTGGTTACAAAAAACTGTTTTTGGGATCTAAAGAGAACACACATTTTCTCCATTCATCTAAAAGCCAATCAAAATGTACATGCTACAGGCAAAGGGTGGCCAGTTCCCCTTTCACGTAGTAAAATTAACTGGAAAGCAGCTTCAAATGTAGTGTTCAAAATAATGCGCAATTATAATTCATTTTGACCCGAAAAGAATAAATTAGAGGGAAGGGGCAGCAAACAAAGTGGGAGATATTAACTGCATAATTTAAACAAGTCTACCAGATACAATGCATAACTACTAAGATTGCACACAAAAGGATAGTCTAGTTTAAAAACATGGCTATGCCACGACCTTCAAGTTGTTATAAGACATGATACAGGCAACAAGCTACACACATACACCATCCTTCATCTGAAGGTGAATAATAATTATGAGCAATGCTTGGGATGGCTACATGCAGCTAAACCAATGACAACTGCCCAGATAAAGACAAAAAAATCAAACCTTCAAAGAAAGATTGAAACATCAAATACCAAAAAGCACCCTTACTGAAAAAGCATACACAAGCAAAAACACTGCGTAACTGATTTAAGAAAGGGTAATGTTATGCTTTGAAGAAAATTAAGAGTTTACTGGTTTACATTTAGAGTTACTATGCTTGCTGTTTATGCAGGAGTAAAATGTAAAATGAAAGCTAATGAATGAATCATCTTCAATCTTTATCTATATTTATTTATTTTCCAAGGGTAACAGATTAAGCATGCACATACTTTTTTTTCATCCAGCCCTTGCCCTGATTAGGGAATAGCACCCCCCCCCCTGAAAAAACCCCCTACAAAACACCCCCCCCAAAAAAAAAAACCCACAAAAAAACAAAAGACCCCCCCCCCCCCCCCCAACAACAACAACAAAAGAAAAACTACCATCACCAACAAAGTTACCTATGATTTCAGAGAAGTAATAGGTATACTTTCAACAGATGCATAATCCCCACTAGATACATTAATAATCATTAAAAAAAAAAGAAAAAAAAAACATAGGGCCTATGAATTCAACAGACACATAACCTCTAACTGACCCGAACAATGTCAGAACAGATATACTGATTATAATTAAATAAATCAAACAGATTAGAATTGAGGGACAGCTGCAAAGAGAGCAATCCAATAAAAAATACAAACATATTTTTTTAAAAAGATATGAGAGAGAGAGAGAGAGAGAGAGAGAGAGAGAGGAGAGAGAGAGAGGGAGAGAGGAGAGAGAGGAGAGAGAGAGAGAGAGAGAGAGAGAGAAGAGAGAGAGAGAAAAACATATCAAATCAAATCAAAATTATCATTTCCAGATGGTACATTGATTAAGCAATAAATTCGCTTTTTTCATCAAGCCATCTTTCTAAAAAAAAAAAAAAACAACACCAACAAAAGAGCCCCGACCCCACCCCCCAAAAAAAAAACAACAACAAAAAACAAACAAACAAACAACAAACCACACAAAAAAAACCCCAACAACAACAACAAAAATAAAAACAACCCCCCCACCCCCCCCCCCCCCCCCCCCCACCAAAATCCACTTAAACAAAAAACAGACCAACAGAAATGAAGCAGCAAGCTAACAAGTAAAGTAACGAAGAAAACCCCACCCAAAAAATATTAAGCTACAACATTGTTACAACTTATAAAGACAAAAACTCAAAAGGAAATAAAGAAAATACAGTGATACTAACAACAATAATACCATAGTGATAATAATAATGATGGTGATAATGCACTGTAAGACTAACTTTCACGTAGGCTACACACACACACACACACACACACACACACACACACACACACACACACACACACACACACACACACACACACACACACCACAACACACACACACAGGTTCGCGCACATGTCATCAATAAACTTCATTCTAAATTATATGCCCGATTTAAATAAAATCGTTTAAACGGAACACAAGAGGAATCCATCTGCTGTAAGGCAAATATTTTAGGACATAATTATATGTTCTAATACCTTAATCAATCGTATGATTATGGTCATAAAAATCACGTTCATAACCATTTCGTAATCATGGACATAGTTATTCAGCCTACTTGATAAGATTATTAGTTAAGTTTACTCAAAACCAATTACATTCGACACGTAGTTATTAAACAGTACAAAATATGAATAAAAACAGTTCCAATATGGATGGTAACAGACAGACAGGACAGACAGAAGACAGACAGACAGGACAGACAGACAGAGAGAAGGGAAGAGAGAGGAGAGAGGGAGAGAGGAGAGAGAAGAGAGAGAGGAGAGAGAGAGAGAGAGAGAGAAGAGAGAGAAGAGAGAGAGAGAGAGAGAGAGAGAGTGAGAGAGAGAGAGGAGAGAGAGAGGGAGAGAGAGAGAGAGAGAGGAGAGAGAGAGAGAATAGAGAGAGAGAGAAGGAGAGAGGAGAAGGAGGGAGATACACAGTACATTTTAAGCAGCTAATGGGGAAGAGAAACCACACAACAAACTGTGTCCTTACAGTGGGGAACAGATAAGCCAAACAGGCAAATGCTTAGGAGCAAATCATGAACTACTACAAAAATTTAATGTCAGGCTAGTTGGAATGTTCTATAAGCAAGTTGGTTACACCGCCTTTGACAATACCACATCTACCAGATACAATGAAAAGGAAAAAGGCATCACCAATAAATTACTTTCCTTTATGCTCAGTGCTTCAAATTGAATAATAAAAAAACAATGAAAGACGCATCGGCCTTAACCTTTCAGGATCAATTATAAGAAAGCAATCGTAAATGTGCTCATACAAAAATATCAAAATGTGTCACGGAAAAGGAGGTAAAAGAAAGAGCAAGTACTTTAAATACAAGACTGACTGTCCACCAGCGTTCCGTGCTAAAAAGCATTTTCTTTATCAAAGTTTAAAGCACACAAAAAGCCCAGCATCCATACAGAAAAGTGTTTCATAATTTACTTGTTTTCAGTTTACGACCAGCCACTAAAACAACCCCCACATGCTCGATTTTCTAGTTTCAAACAACCCAGGTCTTATGAAAGCACAAAAGTTAGCACGAGAGGCTGAACCCACAAAAAAGCAAACCTGTACCACACTGATTTGTCAGTCATCTGCTAGAATACATAACTTCACCACATTTGCTACACTGACATTTCGGACTATATACATTCGAAACGATGTTTCATACTTGCAGCATGCAAAACACTCATGTACAAAACAAATTCAGTAGAAAAACTGGACAATTCCAAGAAAGCCGACAAGAAACTATACAGCAATTATTAAGGGCATCTAAGCTTTTTCTCTCCATTTTATCTCTTTCAGATTTAACTGAACAAAATCAAAACGAAAAAGGCTGTGATTAATAAATTTGTGGTGACAACTAAGAAAGATCACCAAGACTGCTGAGGAACGGGTAGTATGCGAAGATGGACAGCATTATCTAATCATCATATGGCGCTCCCGGAGTCGCTATGACCGGATTGGGTAAAGCTGAGCGAAATGGCATTGTCCCAATGAGTAGCTAAAGACTAAGCGAGAAGAGAAAGTTCAAGGAAACTACAGGGATAAACAGGAAACATATAAAAAATTAAATCTCATGACAATCACAATCCATTTATGTGTAATAGGGGCAATTGTAAAAAGGCAAACATTTATACCACATTTCGTAGAATACAAGGTAAAGGCAAAAGTGTTTCCATAGCCTATGTGGTCGTTGGGGAGGGAGCTAACAGAGACTTCAGTTTCTCTAGAGGCCAGTATATTGAGGGCGGCGCCCATCTCCCCTCCACCTCTGCTTCATCTATCCTGTCCCTGAAGAGGGCAGGTACCCATTTACAGAAGGGTGACTAAGCCAAGATGCACAAAGGACTACTTATCTGCTTGGTAACCATGCCCACTGCTGTTGAACCTTAGCCTTGGCAAAGCGAGTGTTTTGATCACTGAGCTATACGTACCCCAGTAACAAACGGGAAAATAACTAGGTTTAAGATTTATGCCGATTTTTTTTCTAATCAAAATTGGGCAACTTTTCTGTGACATTCCAATACATCCTACACTTCCAGCCTTGAAAAAAGCAATGGCCAGTTTTTAAAGTCAGTGTTGGATACAGAAGCAAAGCCAGCTATTTCTTTAAACTGCTCAGACAGTTTTAATTTTGATGTTACTTGGGTTATCTGCTATTCTCCACCAACTTCCACCCCCAAAATATAAAAGCACTCACATGAAGGTGTGCCAATTTTGGGAACGCTGGCAATGTAGCATACTCTGGTTGGGATAAATATCTGAGGTAGGCTATACCATAACTTTATTACCCTGTCACACAAATCCTATCAAACACAGCACACACACACACACACACACACACACACACACACACACACACACACACACACACACACACACACACACACACACACACACACACACACACACAATGGTGGGAACAGATGACATTTACAAAACTGCATACACACGGGGACTGGACGTAAAAACGCACAAGAGTGCTTATTCCATTATCCTCGATATAAAAGAATAAAATAAATAAAATAAAAATAAAAATTAAATAAACACACACACACACACACACACACAACACACACACACACACACACACACACACACGCTCCATTTCTGTAATGCATTCTAAGTTTCCCAGCACCTTGCCCCAATGATTACTCCCTAATTCCAAACCCAGCCCCTCCTACTTCTGCTTGTAGACAAATTCTAAAATGCTCACCCTTCAACTGATTATTCCACCATGCAATTTATCCCCAACACCCCCCTATTTCTGTTGTTAGATACATTTTTTTTCTAAACAGGCTCCCCACCTCCACCCACCCCTGAAGCTAATCAGAAGTTTGCCCGTCCCCCATCCCCATCCTCAGTCTGTACACCTCTTTCCCCATCACTATACACAACATTGTAACACCCCTCCCCCCTCCCCAGCATCCTTTCTCGAAAAATTGTCTCGCGCCCCTCCTTCTACCATCCCCAAAGAAAAATGTTTAGCCACTGTGTCAGCACATACCGTTATCCACCTGCCGTTTTGTGTCCACATGTGGGCCAGAGTTAGTGTTGAGGTTAGTGTTAGAGTTAGTGTTAAAAGTTAATTGGGGGTAAGGGTTGAGTGTCAGATGGTCCGTCTGAATGTTAGAATGCATGTGGACACAATAGCACGTCGACAACTGGTATGTAGCTATCGACACGATGTTACGCACTGACTAAGACCTGGACTCTGTTTCAGAAGAGTAGGCCATCGTGTGCTGGTCGGAACCAATAACCACATGCACACAAGGATTGGATGTAAAAACAGCATACAAGCACTTATTTGATTGTCCTTGAAATAAAAGCTTACATAATAAAGAAGTGAAATATGGTCCTAACTCGCAAAAGCATGAAGCTTTAAATGGGAATCAGTTCTATCGGAAACCAAGACTACAGCTTGGACAGCTGTGTCCACAAATTTTCACCTTAGTTGTCAAAATATTTCAGGACTAAGGCATTTTTAAATCATTAAAATATGCCCCCCCCCCCCCCCCCCCCACAATACCACCTGAGAAAAAAGTCTACTAGCCAGCCCTCTTGTGTCTCCACTGCTGTAGGCATGTATCTGAACCCTTGCTACCATACCTATGTATCTGAACCCTGCTAAAATACTTATGTATCTGATCCTGCTAACCATCCTTATTACTGACCCTGCTAAACATACCTTATGTATCTGAACCCTTGCTAACCATACCTTATGTATCTGAACCCTGCTAAACATACCTATGTATCTGAACCCTTGCTAAACATACCTATGTATCTGAATCCTTGCTAACCATACCTTATTATCTGAACCCCTGCTAAACATACCTTATGTATCTGAACCCTTGCTAAACATACCTTATGTATCTGAACCCTGCTAACATACCTTATGTATCTGAACCCTTGCTAAACATACCTTATGTATCTGAACCCCTGCTAACCATACCTGTATGTATCTGAACCCTTGCTAAACATACTTTATGTATCTGAACCCCTACTTTAAACATACCTTATGTATCTGAACCCCTGCTAAACATATCTTATGTATCTGAACCCCTGCTAACCATACCTG
>CM060334.1:48463210-48468210 GCA_030674155.1 Stramonita haemastoma
GTTTAGTTTTTATCAAAGTTTTGGTTTAGTTTGCTACCTTCGTTTTATTTCATTTCTACATTTACTCTGTCCTAACTTTTTGGGGGGAGGTGGAGTAGTTTGCTCTTTATTTTTCTTAATTAAAAAAAATCTTTTTCAGTTTAAAATTCTATCCATTTTAGTTTTAACGTTTTAGTGAGGAGTATTGATGCAACCAGAAGCTTGGTGTCCAGTGATCATTGAAGACAGCTGACCAGGCAACATGCAGAACAGACAGACCCTCAGGGTCAAACTTGGCCACAGCACAAGGAAGAAAAGAAAAATGAGGCCACTGTCTTTTGTGAGCATGGTAGACACTGCACGTTCTCTTCTGAAAAAACCCATGAACTTGAGCTGTTTAGTCCAGCGCATCTCCGAAAACTATGAAGCTCAACGGATCTCCGAAACATATCTCCGAAACCATATCTCCGAAACCAATTCAACATATCTCCGAAACCACATCTCCGAAACCACATCTCCGAAACCACATCGCCGAAACCACATCTCCGAAAACCATCTCCGAAAACCACATCTCCGAAAACCACATCTCCGAAACCACATCTCCGAAACCATATCTCAACATATCTCCGAAACCACATCTCCGAAACTACATCTCCGAAACCACAACTCCGAAACCATGTCTCCGAAACCATATCTCCGAAACCATATCTCCGAAAACCATATCTCCGAAACCATATCTCCGAAACCATATCTCCGAAACCATATCTCCGAAACCATATCTCCGAAACCATATCTCCGAAACCATATCTCCGAAACATATCTCCAAAACTTTATCTCCGAAAACATGATCCCAATTTACTCCAAAAGCTAGATCTCATTTCCTCAATCAAAGCAGCTATCTCCAACAACATCTCCAAACACTCGGAATGCAACATTCTACACAACAACTATCATGCACAACGTATCTCTGAAAAATATCTACGAAAACTCAAGCACACAATATGTCTGAAAACATCTCCAAAAACTATGAAGCACAACAGATCTCCGAAAGCTGAGTACATATCTCAATCCTGAAGTTTAAGATCTCATGATATAACATCCCAGATCCAAAGATTTCCTTTATCCTCCATTCTTAATCCTTTGATAACACGGGCCTAGCAAGGTGATGTTATCATCATGTTACACACTGTACAGAATCGATGGGAAGTATCTGGCAAACAAAAACATAAAATGAATGTGTTGTGACATCCTCTAATAACAGGGAAATTTGTTGTGCGTGTGATATTTGTGGATGTCTACAGATAGATGCATGCATCTCAAAGAGGGGGAAGAAGAGAGAGAGAGAGAGAGAGAGAGAGAGAAGAGAGAGAGAGAGAGAGAGAGAGAGAGAGAGGAGGAGAGGATGGGAGGAGGGAGGGAGGGAGAGGGGAGAGAGAGAGAGAGAGAGAGAGAGAGAGAGGAGAGGAGAGAGGAGGAGGAGGAGGAGAGTGAGGGAGGGGAGGGAGGGAGGAGGAGAGAGAGAGAGAGAGAGAGAGAGAGAGAGAGAGGAGAGAGAGAGAGAGAGAGAGAGAGAGAGAGAGAGAGAGAGAGAGAGAGAGAGAGAGAGAGAAGAAGGATAGAGTGAGGGGAGATTTTTTCGCCTGTATGGGGGACGGGATAGCTCAGTGGTCAGAGCACTCTTTTCCCCAGCCAAGAATAAACAGCATCAAGTGTGGTTACCAAGTGGATGGGTGACCGTCTGTGTGCCTTGGCTACATTACAGTCCCCCCAGCTGTAAATGGGTACCTACTCTCTGTAGGGTCAGGGAAGGTAAAACAGCAAGGGAGAGGAGATGGGCACCGCCCTCAACATGCTGGCCCTTAGAGAAGCTGAGGTCTCTGATGCCTCTCCTACGACCACAAAGATTATGGGACACATTAACCTTACCTATTTATAGCTAAAATGGGGGCTGGGGTAGCGAAGGTCTGCATAAACTTGTTTAAAAGTTCGCGGGGGCGGGGGGTGGGGGGGGGGGCAAGATGCGGAATAGTTTCGTGGTTTCGACATGGCACTGGTGAAGAATTCAGTTCAGTACAGGTAGAATCTGAGAAAAATCTATTTAAGCTACATAGGAATGGGAGCATAAGTGAATGCGAGTGTGAGTGTGAGTGTGAGTGTGTGTGTGTGTGTGTGTGTGTGTGTGCACGCGCGTGTGCGTATGAGGATGGGTGTTGTGACATTTTTATTTCAAGCGTTTAGTGTTTGAACCATTTAATACGAAATGTAGCTATCTTGTGTCTTTTGATTATGATTCGTATCAATATGCCTGTCAGTATTGTAAGTGCCCTTCAGGGGTGATTAAAGTGTTTTCGACTTGACTGAGGAAAGTTTGCCCCACTACCACATATTTTATCCCCGTATTAAAAAATAAAAATCAATTTGTTATAAACCTCTCCCTTTTCTATTTTTAATGTCGAAACTAGTCCGAAGTTATAAAAAAATGGCATCACTTACCTGAGACCTCACAACACATCTCCAAGGAGCAGCAACAGTCATGCGTCTTGTCCAGTGAAGCAGCAAACTGGAATCAGCTGAACAGTGAAGTGCGCAGGCCTGGTATGTCAGCGCCCTCTGTGGGTGAACACAACTCACCACATTCCTCGTGCATCACGGACCATGGCCCTGCTGATGGCTATAGCAATTTTGTCCAGCCGCCATGGCGCAGTGGTTAGCGCCTTGGATTTCGGACTGGAAGGTCGCGGGTTCGAATCCCATAAGAGTCCTGTTTTTTTTTTTGTTCGGAGTCCGTCTGGCTGCTTCCCAGAGTGAGTGTGCTTTAGGCTCAATGGGAAGACTGTGACCACATAGTAGAGCTTCATCCACTTTATCCATTCATTCCTTCATTTATTCTCTCTCTCATTTATTCTCTCTCCTTTGGATGAGACTTTAAACCGAGGCCCCGTGTGCGAATACACGCAGAACATCTTTCGCACACGTTAAATCCTGTTCCGCTTTTCGTAAGAGTAGGCCATCGTGTGCCGGTGGGAACAGATGACATTCACAAAACTGCATACATTCGGGGACTGGATGTAAAAAAGCACAAGAGTGCTTATTCCATTATCCTTGATATAAAAGAATAAGTCAAATCAAATCAAATCAAATCTCTCTCTGTCTCTCTCTCTCTCTGTCTCTCTCTGTCTCTCTCTCTCTTCTGTCTTCTTTCTCTGTCTCTGTCTCTGTCTGTGTCTGTCTGTCTTTCTCTGTCTCTGTCTCTGTCTGTGTCTGTCTGTCTGTCTGTCTGTCTGTCTGTCTGTCTGTCTGTCTTCTCTCTCTCTCTCTCTCTCTCTCTCTCTCTCTCTCTCTCTCTCTCTCTCTCTCTCTCTCTCTCTCTCTCTCTCTCTCATGGGCATGTGAATGAGTGTCTCACTTCCTGCACCCCTCTGTTTTAAAGTAGAATTCTTACTTCAAAGATGGTACTTTGAACAAGACTGATATATCTGTTTGTTTGCTTCATCAAAGCAACTGTAAAGAAAAACAAAAAACCACACAAACAAGCAAACCATGCTAAGGAAAAAAGAAAAAGGAAAAATAAACAAATAAAAGAGAAAAAGTTTAAGTTAGTTAAAGTCTGTTCCCGAGCCATAAGGCTCATCAGGCCGGTGCTTATCCCGGTTTCTGTGGCGTTAAGCGACTGAGAGTCATAGACTCCCCCCTGGATAGGACGCCAGTCTATCGTAGGATTAACCCCCAACACAAGGTTGGTACCCCTTTTACACCTGGGTGGGGTGAGAAAATAGCCGTAAAGTGCCTTTTCCAAGGGCACAACGCCATAGCGGAATAGCTGGGATCGAACCCGCAACCTTTAGATTACGAGTACAACACCCTAACCACTAGGCCACAGCGGCGGCAAAAGAGAAAAAAACCCAACACCAAAAGAAACAATCAGCCATATAGGTCTACTGTTAAGATCAAAAGCAATTGTGCGTGTGTTTTATTATTATCTATTTGATTTATTCTTTTATATCGAGGATAATGGAATAAGCAATCATATTGCTTTTTTACATCCAGTCCCAGTGTGTATGCAGTTTTGTAAATGTCATCTGTTCCCACCGGCACACGATGGCCTACTCTTACGAAAAGCGGAACAGGATTTAACGTGTGCGCAAGGTGTGTGTGTGTGTGTGCGCAAGGTGTGGTGTGTGTGTGTGGTGTGTGTGTGTGTGTGTGTGTGTGTGTGTGTGTGTGTGTGTGTGTGTGGGGTGCGTGCGTGCGTGCGTGCGTGTGTGTGTGTGTGTGTGTGTGTGTGTGTGTGTGTGTGTGTGCTGGTGTGTGTGGTGTGTGTGTGTGTGTGTGTGTGTGTGGTGTGTGTGTGTGTGTGTGTGTGTGTGTGTGTGTGTGTGTGTGTACCTTTGTCTCTCTTGTTCTTTCTTTCTTTATTTTTTTTCTCTGGGAGAGGAAATAGACTTGAAGGTGGGACTGACCGTTTTTAAAACTTTTTTTTTTCATTCTGTACTGTTATTATAATTACAAAATAGACCATAACCAAAAAAAAAAACCCCAACCAAACACGAAAGAATCAAATCAATTACAGGATAGAGAGGCACATAGAATATGCAAAAAAGTCAATACACAAACATGAAAAAATAAATTCATGAATAAACTAAACCAAAAGATAACGTAAAACACAAAAAAAAGTTTAAAAACAGAAAAAAAGACAAGAAGCCTCCACGCCCCGTCAACCTTCATGCACATTTTGTAAAACGTTTTCTGAAAGCTTTGTCACAACATGTGTTTAAACAAAAATAAACGCAGGAGCGAACCGGGAACACAAAGGTATGCATCTATATCACGTAATGTTGATACACTTACTTTACAGTGTTGATGGGATTGCACTAATGATATATGGAGTCATATTTTTGCTTGCAGATTTTCAAACGAAGTCGTGAATTTAGAATGCTTGTCAGAAAAGCAGAGTTTAGTAGGCATGCTTTTCAGTTGTCATATTAAAAAATAATAGTGCCATTTACCTTCGAAGTCTGCGT
>CM060334.1:48473210-48475710 GCA_030674155.1 Stramonita haemastoma
TTAATCAAATTTAAAAAAGAATTAACAAAAACTTAATCAGAAAACTGTAACAGATAGCAAAAACTTAAGCAAAATTGGAGCATTTTAGCAGAAAACTTAAGTAAAAACTTTATCAGAAAATATCAGCAGAAAACTTGGGACTGAAATTTTCTGTGGCGCTTTCTTTCCAACACTTCTCAATGAAAAAGAGAAGAAAAAAAGCATGGTGTGTGTGTGTGTGTGTGTGTGTGTGTGTGTGTGTGTGTGTGTGTGTGTGTGTGTGTGTGTGTGTGTGTGCGTGCGTGCGTGCGTGTGTGTGTGTGTGTGTGTGTGTGTGTGTGTGTGTGTGTTTTGAGAGAGAGAGAGAGAGAGAGAGAGAGAGAGAGAGAGAGAGAGAGAGAGAGAGAGAGAGAGAGAGAGAGAGAGAGAGAGAGAGAGAACATTGTACACTGGACACTGAAAACTGAACACTGAAATTATTTAATTTCTTAGGCCACATTACATTTTGAGGGACAAAAACGGAAAGATGAAAATAACAAAACAAATACAACTTCTGGTAAACTTTGGTAAGACTTTGTCATAATACCTTGGCGCAGAGAGAGAACGTGTGTGAGTGTGTGTGTGTGTGTGTGTGTGTGTGTGTGTGTGTGTGTGTGTGTGTGTGTGTGTGTGTGTGTGTGTGTATGCGTATGGGCGTGTGTGCATGCATGCATGAGTGCGAGCGAGCATACACATTCAAGTCTGCACCAGTGCGCATATTAACTATTTTGACGCATGCTATCAAACACAGGCACCTATCTTCTGCCTTGCTCCAGGCCTATCATTCTGTGTATACCAGCTTCTGCGGCTAAACCCTCTTTTGGGGACCACAGGGAGTTTGTGTTGACATTGTCCTCATGCTCTGATGTACATTATTATTATTATGCCACTGCCCCTGTGTGATGTTTGTCTTAGGGCTGGTTACATGTGAGATCTAGCTCTATGACTGTCTACAGGGGGCCTTTAAGGGCACTGAAGGAAAGAAGGGAGAAGGCTTTGAAGGCCGAGATAGAAGGACCAGCTCCCTCCCTCCCTCCCTCCCTCCCGCCTCGCTGGCAAACCGTTTAGAGCATCAGACCAATTCTTCCTCCCTGCAAGGGGCCTAACTCACTTTACTGGAAAATCAGAGACTGATCTCCCTTGAGTGTTTCTTCGGAAAGTTTTTGGGGTTACAAAAAAAAAGTTGGGGGAAGGAAGTAGAGCGGAGGAGAGGGGGAAGAGGGGGGGGGGGGGGGGGGTGAGGAGAGCCCTGTATAAGAAATACAGCAGTATTAGAAAAATACCAATGAAGAACAATTTATCATTTTTTTTATATGAGACAGCGGGAAAGGAGGGTAAAAGCAAAGCTTTTTTTTTAATCCAGGAAAAAATAGCAACAACAACGATAACAAAATGAGCAAACAACACAAAGGATGGATTGAGAGCAAGAACAACAGCAATGATAACAAAAGCAGCAGCAGCAGGAGCAACAACAACAACAGTAAAAGAACAACAAGAACAATAAGAACTACAACAAGATGAAAGAAAAGAAAGCAGCAGTGACAGACAGCTGCACCAATCACAACCTGCACACTGTCGGTGTCCCTAACTGTCGGTGTCCCTAACTGAGGGTGTCCCTAACTGAGGGTGTCCCTAACTGAGGGTGTCCCTAACTGAGGGTGTCCCTAACTGTCGGTGTCCCTAACTGAGGGTGTCCCTAACTGAGGGTGTTCCTGACTGAGGGTGTTCAGTGTCCCTGACTGAGGGTGTCCCTAACTGAGGGTGTCCAGTGTCCCTAACTGGGGGTGTCCCTAACTGAGGGTGTCCCTAACTGAGGGTGTCCCTAACTGACGGTGTCCCTAACTGACGGTGTCCCTAACTGACGGTGTCCCTAACTGACGGTGTCCCTAACTGACGGTGTCTAGTGTCCCTAACTGAGGGTGTCCCTAACTGAGGGTGTCCCTAACTGAGGGTGTCCCTATCTGAGGGTGTCCCTATCTGAGGGTGTCTCTATCTGAGGGTGTCCGGTGTCCCTAACTGAGGGTGTCCCTATCTGAGGGTGTCCCTATCTGAGGGTGTCCCTATCTGAGGGTGTCCAGTGTCCCTAACTGAGGGTGTCCCTAAATGAGGGTGTCCAGTGTCCCTAACTGAGGGTGTCCAGTGTCCCTAACTGAGGGCGTCAGTGCAGTCTCCCTCATACCTGGATCCTGAGATTCTGCCAGCCAGCCTGTTTGCAGTTTCTGCACAGCACACAGCCTGCTGTCCCCACCTCTTCCCCTTCCTCTTCTCTCTCTGCCTGACACCACGGGGATTTTTCCAGGGATTTTATTCCCCATCAGATACACACATACATTTGTCTATCTGTCTGTCCCTCTCTGTCTCTCTCTATTTCTCTGTCTATCTGTCTCCCTCCCTCTCTCTCTCTCTCTATCACACACACACACACACACACACACACACACACACACACACACACACACACACACACACACACATCATGCAT
>CM060334.1:48478210-48483210 GCA_030674155.1 Stramonita haemastoma
TGAGTTTCTGGGTTCGTACTCAGCCTCGCCCTTTCTTCCCAGTTTGACTAAAAAATTGAACTGAATGTCAAAGTCAGTCATTCGGATGAGACTATAAACCGAGGCCCCGTGTGCGAACGCGCGCAGAACATCTTGCGTACACGTTAAAACCCGTTCCGCCTTTCGGAAGAGCAGGCCCTCGTGTGCCGGTAGGAGCGGATGACACAAAACAAAAACAAAAACAAAACCAGCATGCACACAGGTATTGTGTTTAGACACCATCCCTGAGGAAAAAATAATAATGGGTAGGCACTGCACTTGTGGCGACGCGCTCTCCCCGGGTAGAGCAGCCTGGATTTCAGGCAGAGAAATGTGCTGTGACAGAAAGTGGTACAAAGTAAGGGGAGGGGGGGGGGGGTAGCATGTGGTAGTCTGGTTGTCAGAGTGTTGCTGCACATTGGGCTCTTCATCTGCTGACCCGGCAACAAATCCCCTTCAAGGAGATATTTTCTTTTTTTCCCCCTGGATTTAACATCAGTGCTGGATCCACTCCCCCCTCCCTCCAAAAGTCCTTCGGATTAGACTCTAAACCGAGGTCTTGTGAGCGACCGCGTTCAGAACATCTTGCGCTCTTGTTAAAACATACTTCGCTTTTCGAAAGAGTAGGACATTATGTGCCGGTGGGATCGGATGACAAAATTGACAAAATTGCATATACACAGGGACTGGATGTAAAAAAAAGCACATGAGTGCTTATTCCTTTATCCTCGAAAGAAAGGAATAGATAAAGAAATAAATGAATAACTAGACGAGTGTGACCCATGTTGATGGTACTTTGAAGGCAGACTTGGAACAATGCAATGCCGCTAGCTTAAGCACAGCACATCATTATTCTCAGCCCGTTGTATCAGCTTTGGACAATGAACAATGTACTTTCTCTCCCCTCCCCACCATCTCACCCAGGAAAGTAAAAAGGAAATAACCTTGAACACACGCAGCACCCTACACAGTAAAAGTCACCGACATTCCCCATGTGCACCAGCCCGAAACTCTGCCCCCTGCAGCAGAGGAGAGCGTTGATTGTGTACAGCGATGATAACTCAGCCTGCCCCATAGACAAACTCCGCCATCAGGCAAGAATTCCAAAGTTCTGTGAGGGGAGGGGAGTGATGGGGCAATAATGATGCCATACATTGGGTCTTCAAAGCCAGGGGAGGACAGTGTTAGACTCTCTACTACTGCACCCTCTCCATACCAGCAGGGAATGGTGGGGGGGGGGGGGGAGGGGGTAAAGTGGTCGTGGCATTGTGAAGGACGGCAGCAACTGTTGTGCTGTGTCTGCCGTTTGCTTTGCGGCCACTGTAGGTAGTGTAGGTCTTGCACATCTGTTTGTCATGTACATTGTATGAGGAAGGGTGGGTGGGTGGGTGCTGGAGGGGAGGGGGGTATCTGTGTGGTTAAAACATCCAGCTCCTGGTCTGAGGGTACAGAGGACTTGAGTTCCAGTCTCGCTGAGGTTTTTAGCCCGTGTTTAGTCCGTGTTTAGTCTGTGTTTAGCCCGTGTTTAGTCCGTGTTTAGTCTGTGTGTAGTCTGTGTTTAGTCTGTTTAGTCCGTGTGTAGTTCGTGTGTGGTCTGTTTAGTCCGTGTTTAGTCCGTGTGTAGTCTGTGTTTAGTCTGTTTAGTCCGTGTGTAGTTCGTGTATGGTCTGTTTAGTTCGAGTTTAGTTCGTGTTTAGTCTGTGTTTATTCTGTTTGGTCCGTGTGTAGTCTGTGTTTAGTCTGTTTAGTCCGTGTGTAGTTCGTGTATGGTCTGTTTAGTTCGAGTTTAGTCCGTGTTTAGTCTGTGTTTAGTCTGTTTGGTCCGTGTGTAGTCTGTGTTTAGTCTGTTTAGTCCGTGTGTAGTTCGTGTTTAGTTCACGTGCAGCTTTTTATGACTGTTTCAACTTCACATCAGATGCTAAACACATAGGGGAGGTAACCCGTACAGATCTCCGGCAAACAGACAGTGGGCATCAGAAGTGGAGAGGAGTGGGGGGGGGGGGGAGGGGGGATTTCAAACAAAAATGGACATGGCCCTGATGACTCACTGGAGACCACCTAACCTCTGACGCCTGCACAATAATTGGAATTCTTTTGTGTTTTTTTTAATTGCCCAGAAACAATTTCGCGTCAAGGTGCAGGGTGTGGATGAAAATTATCGTATTTGCCTCCTATTTTCTCTTCTTTTTTTTCCACTCTTCTTTTCTTGTCGTTTTTTACACGGCCTTGGGGCAATTGAAGAGGTTTCTTTCTTAGAATTGTGCAGTAGCAAGCCATTTTTTGCTCCCTGCTCATAACTTTTTTTCTATAAAAAAAATTGCTGCCTTCAGCATCCAGTGTGCGATTTCCCAATGCTGCTGCTGCTGCTGCTGCTGCTATCCACCATTGTCCCCAGAGATGAAGGAAGCTAGCTTGGTGTCCTGTCAGAACTGAAGCCAAGTCAGAGAGCAGTTGTGATGCTTGGTATAACAACTCCAATAATCTAACTTTTGCATTTAAAAGGCGAGGAGATTATTTCTTCTGACTGGTTCTGATGTATGTACGGCCTATAGATAAGGAAGGATGTTGCAGACATCTTTCGGGGGATGTATGCATGTATGTATGTAGGTAGGTATGTATAAAAGGGAATCATTTCAGCACTCTGCTGTAGCGATGCTGGGAACAAATAGACCCACGATGTCGGCTGAAGCTTTCTGCATATCGATCAGACACAGATAAACCAAATAAATCGGCCATACAAGTCATCGATTTATCTTGCAGGGGAGAAAGTTTGTACACTGAAGCTGCTCCGCTGTGTGCTTTTATTTTCTCTGCAGGCAGCGGAGGAGAAATGAAAAATCTCACGCCCTTTAGCTCTGCGGGGGTTTGGCAGGGAGAGCCGCTAGAGCGAAAGTTGTTACCTTCCTCTAATGCAGGGACATGGCTCAGCAGAAAACTCCGCCAAGAAAACAACTCCACACTTCGGTAAACATCAGAAACCAGTCAAGCAAAGCAAGCAACAAACAAACACACACACACTGATGGTCACGCAACGCACAAAAACTCCCCAGTCGCACAAACAAATAAAGAAGAAAAAAAAAAACTCTGCAGGAAAACTATTTTAATTGCTGGTAACAGGAGAGGAGAGTTTGATATCTTTATGTTAAAGAAACACAAAAAAGGGGGGGGGGGGGGGGGGGTAGGAAAAAATGCAGACTTGATCTGCAACTCTTTAAACAGCAAGAAACATCGACAGAAGGCAGAAGAGGTAACTGACTGCCAGGCAAACTGTCCATCATTCGGTGATTCGTGTCTAAAACAAAAACGTAAAATACTGTCGAGAAAGAGAGAGAGAGGGGGGAGAGAGAGAGAGAGACAGGGAGAGACACAGAGAGAGAATGAATGAATGAATGAATAATCTTTATTTTTCAAGGGTAACAGAGTAAGTAATCATTACATACTTTTTTTCATCCGGCCCTTGCCCTGATCAGGGAATAAAGCTAAGAAACCCCTCCCTACCCCTACATACCAGCATCACCACCAGCAGCAGTTCAACCAATATTAAAAACAACAACATAATACATTAAACAAAACGCGTCATCCTAACTGTATACACTGATAATTATTTAAACAAAAAATAACATAGCAAAAATATTAAAAATAGCAAATATTCAGGACCATGAAACAGAAGGCATTACAAATCTATAATGCGTGTGTGTGTGTGTGTGTGTGTGTGTGTGTGTGTGTGTGTGTGTGTGTGCGTGTGTGTGTGTGTGTGTGTGTGTGTGTGTGTGTGTGTGTGTGTGTGTAAGCGGGAAAACAAGCAAAGTAGGCATAAAAGGGGGGAAAAAACAGATTAAAACAACAACAACAACATAAAATCCTTTAAACACAAAAAACTATATGAAAACACATTTCAATATTCAAATGGTAAGAATACAGTTTGAATCCAACATAACAACCAAAATACTCCTCTCCATAATAAGTCTAGGATAGAATATCTGAAGGTGGAAGTTGGAGGGGAAAGGAAAGGGAAAGGGAAAGGAAGCAAGAGAGAGAGAGAGAGAGAGAGAGAGAGAGAGAGAGGAGAGAGAGAGAGAGAGGAGAGAGAGAGAGAGAGAGAGAGAGAGGAGAGAGAGAGAGAGAGCATCGCCAAATTACATTGTCATCAAAACAAACCAGTCAGCAAAAATATTTTAAAAAACTCACACTTCCATAAAAAATAACTATCATCAATGAAACCTAAAAACTCCCAATTTGACCAAACCTAACAAGGAAAAGAAAACCCGGAGAGGAGAGAGAGAGAGAGAGAGAGAGAGAGAGGAGGAGAGAGGAGAGAGAGAGAGAGAGAGAGAGAGAGAGAGAGAGAGAGAGAGAGAGAGAGAGTGAGAGTATCTTCAAATTACATCAAAACAATTTAGTCAATATTTCAAAACACTCTCACTTCTGAAAAAAAAAAAATCATCAAATATCTATAAGCTCATAATGTAGCCAATTCTTACAAGAAAAAATCCCAAAAGGCAAACAACAAACAAAAGAGCAAGATTGTATAGAAAATTATTTTTTTTAATCAAATAGGAGCGAAACAACATTTAAGGTTATAAATACAAACCAGTTTTAAATCAAACTCTAAACATTAAAAAATAATATGTATACTAATGAAGATGAAAAAATAGCAAATAATCAGGACCACAGAGAGAGAGAGAGAGAGAGAGAGAGAGAGAGAGAGAGAGAGAGAGAGAGAGAGAGAGAGAGAGAGAGAGAGAGAGGACGAGAGAGAGGAGAGAGAGAGAGAGAGAGGAGAGAGCGTCATCAAATTGCATCATCATCAAAACAAACCAATCAACGAAATATTTCAAGAGAGAGAGAGAGGAGAGAGAAGAGAAGAGAGAGAGAGAGAGAGAGAGAGAGAGAGAGAGAGGAGAGAGAGAGAGAGAGAGGAGAGAGAGAGAGAGAGAGAGAGAGAGAGAGAAGAGAGAGACAGAGAGAGACAGAGAGAGACA
>CM060334.1:48488210-48491968 GCA_030674155.1 Stramonita haemastoma
TTTTTTTTCCACATGTTTAGTACTGAATTTGTCATTTACAATCGAGTGCAAAATATTCTTTATCTTCGTGGAATCCTCAGACAGCAAACTATTGTTGTCTATCATATGAGCGAAAATGCGTTGCGCTGTCTTTAAGCACCTGACAAGTCAGGCCCGGCACATCCTACTCTGGCACGAAAGAGAATTGTTCTCTTTTTCAGTGTTTCTGCCAAAAAATGAAGGCAAATGGACCGAGAAGGAAGAGAATAGATGGGAAGGGTTGTGACAAGAAAAAGAAGAATAAATCAGAAACAAAAAGAACGATAGGAAAGAAGGAATTCTTGGCACAGAATTTCCAGAAGGTGGAGAGGCTATTTATGCTGACAGGTCCTTAACAAGCCCAGGGGAATTAAAGGGTGCCAACCAACACTGACCAGGCCCGATGCTGCTTAACTTCGGTGATCAGAGGAGAACAGGCGCTGTCAGTGTAGTATGGCTATTGGCGTACAAGATATCCGTCAATACTAAGGAACGCACCTGTTTATCTGTCTTGCTATTCAGGTTGTTTGTTTGTTTGTTTGTCTACGTCTGTCTGTGTCTCTGTCTGTCTCTTTGTCTGACTACCTGACGGTTTAGACATTCTTACTATGGTGTTTTTACAGTCATTCTAAAATGAGGATTTGTGTGACGCAAGTGGATATTTTTTTTAGACCTTTCAATATGGAGTTGAAAAGGCTTGGGTAATGATTGCGTTGTATTCAGCTACCATGTTTCTTAAAGGGGAAGGTGTGGTGGGTAGAAAGAAGATGTGTGTGTAGGCGATGTATGTTTTCATTCCTTTTTAGCCCTTAGGGACAAAAATAAAGGAAAACAATGATGTCCATTTTCGCTTTTTCTCTCCCTCCCCCCCCCCCAAAAAAAAAAAATAGTTAAAGAAATTCTGGCCTTCGGAAGAAAATGGTGGCAGCTTTAAACATGGCGTCCTGCACAGTGGTTCTGTGGCTTGTGGTGTGTCCTCTAACACTGGGAATGAGCCCAGGGGTTTAAACCTTGGCAAACACAAAATCACTCATGTAGCTGTCTGTGTCCATTGGCTTCATTCCAGAACTGGCATTATTCTACGAAACAAACCATGTTGTGCTGGCTTAGTTTTAAGTTTTCTTCTTCTGTTTCTTCTTCTGTTTCTTCTTCTGTTTCTTCTTCTGTTTCTTCTGTTTCTTCTGTTTCTTCTGTTTCTTCTGTTTCTTCTTCTCCTCCTCCTTCTTTTCTTCTTCTTCTTCTTCTTTCTTTTCTTCTTCTTCTTTTCTTCTTCTTCTTCTTCTTCTTTTTTGCATTCTTCTTTGCATTCTTCTTTGCATTCTTTTTCTTCTCAAGACTTCCTCTGGAGTTAACATCAGCGCTGACTCCACTCTCCCTAAAAATCCTTCGGATGAGACTATAAACCGAGGCCCCGTGCGCGAACGCACGCAGAACATCTTGCGCACACGTAAAATCCTGTTCCGCTTTTCGTAATTCACCGGCCATCATGTGCTGGTAGGAACAGATGACACGATTTACAAAAAACTGCATACACTCGGGGACTGGATAAAAAAAAAGCACGAGTGCTTATACCATTATCCTCGATTTTAAAAGAATAATAATATAAAAAAAACTTCAACAGGAGTCCACTGAAGCACCACACTGTAGAGTTGTTCACCAAATTCCTCCATCTCTGTCATGTGTGTCCAAGCCTGGGGATCTACAGGATTGTCTGTGATGTTGTCGGTCCATCTTTCTTTTTCCTCTCACACTCCGTCCATCTCCGTCCATCTCTTTCCTTCCTTCTTTTTATTTTCCTTCCTCCTTCCACAGTCCCATGCAGAATAATACAGAATGGTATTAGCAAGGTCAAGGCTGTAGGATCTCGTGACCTTCCCAAGGGCACTCCTCTTGTTGCTGTCACTGATATCACTGGCATGAATGGATTGGTGGTCTAGGTGGTAACACGCCTTCCCAGAAAGTGAAAAGACCGGGTCGGAGTGTGCGGTGGTTCGAATTCCGTTTGGGCCCCAAACGTTTTACCCATCCATTAGACCATGAGTGGTGGTCTGGGCGCTAGTCTTTCGGATGAGATAAACCGGGTCCCGTGTGCTACACATCATTATTTAGCGCACGTAAAAGAACCCACGGCAACAAGAGGGTTTTCCCTGGCAAAATTTCTGTTTAAAAAAAAGCCACTCTGATACGGAAACAAAATTCAGTTGCAGACAGGGAAAATAGAAAAAAAATAATGGGTAAGCGCTTGCAATTGTAGCGACCCCGCTCTCTCCGGGGAGAGCAGCCAGAATTTCCTGCAGAGAAATCTGCTGTGGCTTAAAGTGGTATATAAAAAAATTAAAATAATAAAAGCATGCCCTCTTACTGCTGTAACTGATATCATAGTGATTGCAAACCGGATGGATGACATGACGCACTGTACTGCACTGTGCCCTCTGACGGTCTGACTGAGGGTGAGGCTTTTCTCCGTGTTTTGGGGACATGCTTTTCTGTGTCTCAGGCTACATCATCACAAACACCCAGGTCAGGGGGACTTTTCTATCAATTATTTCATTATGCAATTACAGGTTTCTCGATCAGTTGTCTTCCGCTACTGTCATAGTGCGTTCTGAGCTGAGCCTTGTTTGTGTGCTAGACTGTAAAGCATAAAATATTATGTTTTGTACCCATGAGTGGGAAGCATAATGTTTTGTACTATGGGGTGTAAAAAGTATGGATTGTACTATGGAGTGTAAAAAGTATGAATTGTACTATGGAGTGTAAAAAGTTTGGATTGTATATGGAGTGTAAAAAGTATGGATTGTACTATGGAGTGTAAAAAGTATGGATTGTACTATGGAGTGTAAAAAGTATGGATTGTACTATGGAGTGTAAAACATGGATTGTACTTCCTTCACCTTCACGGTCCCGTAGTCCCGTGGACCGTGGGGGCACAACTGAAGATTTTGTAACTAGCTTCCTCCACTCCCCATGGTCCTCCACCCTCCGTAGTAGGTCATTCCACCCAAGGCCAGTCACTCTCTGATGTTGTCTTCCCATCGTTTCCTCTGTCTGCCTCTTCGTCTCCTCCACTTTACTGTCCCTGTAGGACTGTCTTGGCCAGTCCAGATGTTTCCTGTGACGTGCTGTACCACTTTAGCTTGAGTTTTTTCACTGTAGTAGGGCTCTTATATGGACCGATGGCATTCTTTATTCTAGTTTTCACTTCTTTCATTAGTAATGTTGATCTCTGTACGAAATGCCAAGAAGTTTGCAAAACTCCTTGGCATGGATTGTTTTATGGCGTGTAAAGCGTATGAATTGTACTATGGAGCGTAAAAACGTATGGATTATATATGAATTGAAGTGTAAAAGTATGGTTTGCACCACACAGTGCGAAAGGTATACACATAGACTTCTCTCTGAACGCATAGCGAATACTGTGAAGCAGTTTTCAAAAAAACAAAAACATCTTTAGTATCGATTCGTTTCCACGGTCACCCTTAAGAATCGATATTACTGACCTTTTTCCTTTGAATCCCTTTTTCTGTGGGTTACTTTAGTTCCCCTTCCAGTGACCTAATCTTACTGAGCTTCGTTCTGCACATCAGGGTCATGGCTCATCAGCCTGGTGGGCAGAGGGCAGAGGTTAAAGGTCAGAGGGTTATCTCTGGAGGCTACCTAGTCATTAATTGTGTGCCAATGACCACTCTGCAGTGGGTGACCATTGCTTGGCTCATGGTCAAGCATTGTTCTCCTCACTC
>CM060334.1:48492068-48494568 GCA_030674155.1 Stramonita haemastoma
GTTGTAGTTGATGAATGGCCATGCTATGAATGGCGTCCTGTTGTAGTTGATGAATGGCCATGCTATGAATGGCGTGATGTTGTAGTTGATGAATGGCCATGCTATGAATGGCGTCTTGTTGTAGTTGATGAATGGCCATGCTATGAATGGCGTGATGTTGTAGTTGATGAATGGCCATGCTATGAATGGCGTCTTGTTGTAGTTGATGAATGGCCATGCTATAAATGGCGTCCTGTTGTAGTTGATGAATGGCCTGCTATGAATGGCGTAATGTTGACTGCCGGTCAGCCGTCTAATCAGAAGCATGGACCAATCCTGGCGATGTTATGGATATGAAATCAACGATCACAGCCATGAATCCCACCTCTGACCTCATCACACTGCCGTCAGTCATCAGTCAGTCAGTCATCAGTCAGTCAGTCATCAGTCAGTCCCTACATCTGCAGGCTCTGTTAATGAAACACCAGCCAGGCTCATCTCCTCATTGCTTAGCTGCCTGCACAGTTTGCTCTCCAGTCAGGCTTGAACTACCTGAAGTTTCAGATGAAGATGGAGGACTACTGCCACTTTAGATGTTCAGAAAATAAAATAGGACAGAAATTGTGACACTCCTCTTCAAACAATCACTGGTAACGGGACGAACAGTGTGAACTATGGGAAAGCACTGCATAATACAGAGGGAATGATGGACACATCACTGCATAATACAGAGTGAATGATGGACACATCACTGCATAATACAGAGTGAATGATGGACACATCACTGCATAATACAGAGTGAATGATGGACACATTACTGCATAATACAGAGTGAATGATGGGCCACATCACTGCATAATACAGAGTGAATGATGGACACATCACTGCATAATACAGAGGGAATGGTGGACACATCACTGCATAATACAGAGGGAATGGTGGACACATCACTGCATAATACAGAGTGAATGATGGACACATCACTGCATAATACAGAGTGAATGATGGACACATCACTGCATAATACAGAGTGAATGATGGGCACATCACTGCATAATACAGAGTGAATGATGGACACATCACTGCATAATACAGAGGGAATGATGGACACATCACTGCATAATACAGAGGGAATGGTGGACACATCACTGCATAATACAGAGTGAATGATGGACACATCACTGCATAATACAGAGTGAATGATGGACACATCACTGCATAATACAGAGTGAACGATGGACACATCACTGCACAATACAGAGGGAATGATGGACACAATAATAGGCAAAGCACTCATACAATAATGGACAAAGCAACCATACAATGATGGACAAAGTATTCGTACAATGATGGACAAAGCGCTGCATACAGATGTGAACTATATAAATCAGATGTGCTGGTCCTGACTTGTCAGGCGCTTAACAGCAGCGGAACGCATTTTCATTCCTAACACAGACAACAATAGATGCAGTCTGAGTGTCTGATGAAGAAGATGACACAAATACCCTTTATCTCAGCCTTGTAAACAAGGGGGAAAAAAAGAATGTCTGGAAAAGGTTAAAGGACCAGACACAACTTTTTCCACAGGGAAAAGACAACAGGAAAAGGGAAAGTGTCAGACACAACTGCATTTCTTTCCACAGGGAAAAGACAGCAGAAAAAGCGAAAGGATCCCACACACAGGCCCTCTACTCCAGTCTTCCGAGAAAAAGGAAAAATGCACAGTAGAAAATTAAGCAAAAACTTTAGCAGAAAAAATAGCAGGAAGCGTAAACAAAAACTATAGCAGAAAACTTTAGCAAAAACTTTAATCAAATTTAAAAAATAATTAACAAAAACTTAATCAGAAAACTGTAACAGATAGCAAAAACTTAAGCAAAATTTTAGCATTTTAGCAGAAAACTTAAGTAAAAACTTTATCAGAAAATATCAGCAGAAAACTTGGGACTGAAATTTTCTGTGGCGCTTTCTTTCCAACACTTCTCAATGAAAAAGAGAAGGAAAAAAAGCATGGTGTGTGTGTGTGTGTGTGTGTGTGTGTGTGTGTGTGTGTGTGTGTGTGTGTGTGTGTGTGTGTGTGTGTGTGTTGTGTGTGTGTGTGTGTGTGTGTGTGTGTGTGTGTGTGTGTGTGTGGTGGGGGTGTGTGTTGTTGTAAGAAGAGGAGGAGAGAGAGATGAGGAGAGAGAGGAGAGAGAGAGATGAGGAGAGAGAGAGAGAGAGGGGGGAGAGATGAGAGGATGAGAGGAGAGAGAGGAGTAGGAGAGAGAGAGAGAGAGAGCTAGAGGGCAAGGCAAGGCAGGCAAGGCAAGGCAAGGCAAGGCAGGCAAAATTCTTTTATTCGAGGATAATAGATAAGCACTCGTGTGCTTTTTTACATCCAGTCCCCGCCCTTTTCAGGGATAACATCAAGATAAAAAGATAGCCTCAACTAAACAACAATTATAGTGATTCAAATACCAAGAGCAAGAAACCATACCAAGTATCAAACAACAGGTAAGAAATAAGACAGAGATACAATATT
>CM060334.1:48499568-48517068 GCA_030674155.1 Stramonita haemastoma
CCGGTAGGAGCGGATGACAAAAAACAAAAACAAAACCAGCATGCACACAGGTATTGTGTTTAGACACCATCCCTGAGGAAAAGATAATAATGGGTAGGCACTGCACTTGTGGCGACGCGCTCTCCCCGGGGAGAGCAGCCCGAATTTCAGGCAGAGAAATCTGCTGTGACATAAAGTGGTACAATAAGGGGAGGGGGGGGGGGGGGTAGCATGTGGCAGTGTGGTTGTTAGAGTGTTGCTGCAAATTGGGCTCTCGATCTGCTGACCGGCAACAAATCCCCTTCAAGGAGATATTTTCTTTTTTTCCCCCTGGATTTAACATCAGTGCTGGATCCACTCCCCCCTCCCTCCAAAAGTCCTTGGGATTAGACTCTAAAACCGAGGTCTTGTGAGCGACCGCGTTCAGAACATCTTGCGCTCATGTTAAAACATACTCCGCTTTTCGAAAGAGTAAGACATTATGTGCCAGTGGGATCGGATGACAAAATTGACAAAATTGCATGCACACAGGGACTGGATGTAAAAAAAAGAAAGCACATGAGTGCTTATTCCTTTATCCTGAAAGAAAGGAATAGATAAAGAAATAAATGAATAGCTAGACGAGTGTGCCCCATGTTGATGGTTCTATGAAGGCAGACTTGGAACAATGCAATGCCGCTAGCTTCAGCACAGCACATATTTATTCTCAGCCCGTTGTATCAGCTTTGGACAATGAACAATGTACTTTCTCTCCCTCCCCCACACCTCACCCAGGAAAGTAAAAAGGAAATAACCTTGAACACACGCAGCACCTTAACAGTAAAAAGTCACCGACATTCCCCATGTGCACCAGCCCGAAAACTCTGCCCCCTGTAGCAGAGGAGAGCGCTGATTGTGTACAGCGATGATAACTCAGCCTGCCCCATAGACAAACTCCGCCGTCAGGCAAGAATTCCAAAGTTCTGTGAGGGGAGGGGAGTGATGGGGCAATAATGATGCCATACATTGTGCCTTCAAAGCCAGGGGAGGGACAGTGTTAGACTCTCTACTACTGCACCCTCTCCATACCAGCAGGGAATGGTGGGGGGGGGGGGTAAAGTGGTCGTGGCATTGTGAAGGACGGCAGCAAACTGTTGTGCTGTGTTGCCGTTTGGTTTGCGGCCACTGTAGGTAGTGTAGGTCTTGCACATCGGTTTGTCATGTACATTGTATGAGGAAGGGTGGGGGGGGGGGGGGGGTGTGGAGGGGGGAGGGGGGTATCTGTGTGGTTAAAACATCCAGCTCCTGGTCTGAGGGTACAGAGGACTTGAGTTCCAGTCTCGCTGAGGTTTTTTAGCCCGTGTTTAGTCCGTGTTTAGTCTGTGTTTAGTCCGTGTTTAGTCCGTGTTTAGTCTGTGTGTAGTCTGTGTTTAGTCTGTTTAGTCCGTGTGTAGTTCGTGTGTGGTCTGTTTAGTCCGTGTTTAGTCCGTGTGTAGTCTGTGTTTAGTCTGTTTAGTCCGTGTGTAGTTCGTGTATGGTCTGTTTAGTTCGAGTTTAGTTCGTGTTTAGTCTGTGTTTAGTCTGTTTGGTCCGTGTGTAGTCTGTGTTTAGTCTGTTTAGTCCGTGTGTAGTTCGTGTATGGTCTGTTTAGTTCGAGTTTAGTCCGTGTTTAGTCTGTGTTTAGTCTGTTTGGTCCGTGTGTAGTCTGTGTTTAGTCTGTTTAGTCCGTGTGTAGTTCGTGTTTAGTTCACGTGCAGCTTTTTATGACTGTTTCAACTTCACATCAGATGCTAAACACATAGGGGAGGTAACCCGTACAGATTCCGGCAAACAGACAGGTGGGCATCAGAAGTGGAGAGGAGTGGGGGGGGGGGGGGGGGGAGGGGGGATTTCAAACAAAAATGGACATGGCCCTGATGACTCACTGGAGACCACCTAACCTCTGACGCCTGCACAATAATTGGAATTCTTTTGTGTTTTTTTTTTAATTGCCCAGAAACAATTTCGCGTCAAGGTGCAGGGTGTGGATGAAAATTATCGTATTTGCCTCCTATTTTCTCTTCTTTTTTTTCCACTCTTCTTTTCTTGTCGTTTTTTACACGGCCTTGGGGCAATTGAAGAGGTTTCTTTCTTAGAATTGTGCAGTAGCAAGCCATTTTTTGCTCCTGCTCATAACTTTTTTTCTATAAAAAAAATTGCTGCCTTCAGCATCCAGTGTGCGATTTCCCAATGCAGCTGCTGCTGCTGCTGCTGCTCTCCCACCATTGTCCCCGGAGATGAAGGAAGCTAGCTTGGTGTCCTGTCAGAACTGAAGCCAAGTCAGAGAGCAGTTGTGATGCTTGGTATAACAACTCCAATAATCTAACTTTTGCATTTAAAAGGCGAGGAGATTATTTCTTCTGACTGGTTCTGATGTATGTACGGCCTATAGATAAGGGAGGATGTTGCAGACATCTTTGGGGGATGTATGTATGTATGTGAGGTAGGTATATATAAAAGGGAATCATTTCAGCACTCTGCTGTAGCGATGCTGGGAACAAATAGACCCACGATGTCGGCTGAAGCTTTCTGCATATCGATCAGACACAGATAAACCAAATAATCGGCCATACAAGTCATCGATTTATCTTGCAGGGGAGAAAGTTTGTACATGAAGCTGCTCCGCTGTGTGCTTTTATTTTCTCTGCAGGCAGCGGAGGAGAAATGAAAAATCTCACGCCCTTTAGCTCTGCAGGGGTTTGGCAGGGAGAGCCGCTAGAGCGAAAGTTGTTACCTTTCTCTAATGCAGGGACATGTCTCAGCAGAAAAATCCGCCCAGAAAACAACTCCACACTTGGGTAAACATCAGAAACAGTCAAGCAAAGCAAGCAACAAACAAACACACACAAACACACTGACGGTCACGCAAGGCACAAAAAAATCCCCAGTCGCACAAACAAATAAAGAAGAAAAAAGAAAAATTTTGCAGGAAAACTATTTTAATTGCTGGTAACAGGAGAGGAGAGTTTGGTATCTTTATGTTAAAGAAACACAAAAAGGGGGGGGGGGGGGGGGGTAGGAAAAAAATGCAGACTTGATCTGCAACTCTTTAAACAGCAAGAAACATCGACAGAAGGCAGAAGAATGTAATGACTGCCAGGCAAACTGTCCATCATTCGGTGATTCGTGTCTAACACAAAAAATGTAAAATACTGTTCGAGAAAGAGAGAGAGAGAGGGGAGAGAAGAGGGGGGGGGGGGAGAGAGAGAGAGAGAGAGGAAGAGAGGAGAGGAGAGAGAGAGAGAAGTGAGAGAGAGAGAGAGAGAGAGAGAGAGAGAGATTTGCCAAAAAAATACCCTACTAAAATAAAAACCCCAAAACCCCAAAAACCCATCCTGCCCAGGGGACAAGAAAATGGGGAAAAAACAACAAAGATAATTATGGAGGCAAGAGGTAGTTTTTAGGGACTTGATTTAAGGAAATGTAAAAATGTGTGTGTGTGTGTGTGTGTGTGTGTGTGTGTGTGAATTTTAGTGTGTTCTTTCTTTATTCTGATTAATTTTGTTTATCTGCTTATATCTTTAGCCGGCTATAATTTTATAAAATGGGAAGGTGTTTTGTGATGAGCACAATTTTTGTCACACATTCTCAGTTGGTATAATTTTATAAAATGGGAAGGTGTTTTGTGATGAGCACAATTTTTGTCACACATTCTCAGTTGGTATAATTTTATAAAATGGGAAGGTGTTTTGTGATGAGCACAATTTTTGTCACACATTCTCAGTTGGTATAATTTTATAAAATGGGAAGGTGTTTTGTGATGAGCACAATTTTTGTCACACATTCTCAGTTGGTATAATTTTATAAAATGGGAAGGTGTTTTGTGATGAGCACAATTTTTGTCACACATTCTCAGTTGGTATAATTTTATAAAATGGGAAGGTGTTTTGTGATGAGCACAATTTTTGTCACACATTCTCAGTTGGTATAATTTTATAAAATGGGAAGGTGTTTTGTGATGAGCACAATTTTTGTCACACATTCTCAGTTGGTATAATTTTATAAAATGGGAAGGTGTTTTGTGATGAGCACAATTTTTGTCACACATTCTCAGTTGGTATAATTTTATAAAGTGGGAAGGTGTTTTGTGATGAGCACAATTTTTGTCACACATTCTCAGTTGGTATAATTTTATAAAATGGGAAGGTGGTTTTGTGATGAGCACAATTTTTGTCACACATTCTCAGTTGGTATAATTTTATAAAGTGGGAAGGTGTTTTGTGATGAGCACAATTTTTGTCACACATTCTCAGTTGGTATAATTTTATAAAATGGGAAGGTGTTTTGTGATGAGCACAATTTTTGTCACACATTCTCAGTTGGTATAATTTTATAAAATGGGAAGGTGTTTTGTGATGAGCACAATTTTTGTCACACATTCTCAGTTGGTATAATTTTATAAAATGGGAAGGTGTTTTTGTGATGAGCACAATTTTTGTCACACATTCTCAGTTGGTATAATTTTATAAAATGGGAAGGTGTTTTGTGATGAGCACAATTTTTGTCACACATTCTCAGTTGGTTTTTCCCTTAGTTTCTCTTGAGTGTAATTTTCGCACAAAATGTTTATTTGGGTTTTTATTTTGCTTTCTCTTTATAATACAACTTCCACATCATCAGCAAATAATTATAGTTGATGATGAAAGTGTTGTCCAGCCAGTTTTTATCATAGGAGTTTCTAATAGCAAATGTTGTTCACAGACTTTGTTTCTTTAGATTATTACTTTTATACAACAGCAGAGGGAACAATGCAAATACTAACGTTCGAATGCAAAAAAAAACAACATTTTTGGGGTAGTCTCTCAAATTTCTTCATTGCTCTTGCTCTCTTCTCTCTCTCTCTCTCTCTCTCTCTCTCTCTCTCTCTCTCTCTCTCTCTCTCTCTCTCTCTCTCTCTCTCTCTCTCTCTCTCTCTCTCTCTCTCTCTCTCTCTCTTCCATCTCTGTCTCTCTCTCTGTCTCTCTCTCGGGGGACGGGATGACATAATGGTCAGAACATTGCGCTGGCAATGTGACGACCCGTGTTCTACTCCCGTTGGAGGGGATTTTTTCTCCTGGAGTTAAACATCAGTGCTTACTCCACTCTCCCCAAAAGTCTTTCGGATGAGACTGTAAACCGAGGCCCAGTGTGCGGACGCACGCAGAACATCTTGCGCACACGTTAAATCCTGTTCCGCTTTTCGTAAGAGTAGGCCATTGTGTGCCGGTGGGAACAGGTGACAAACATTGAAAAAACTGCATTCACACGGGGACTAGATGAAAAAAAGCACAAAAGCATCCTCGATATAAAAGAATACACTAAACTAAAGTAATCTCTCCATCATCAAGTGCAGCGTGTATCTCTCCCCACGTCACTAGACTGCCACACTCTGACAAAATCGCTACGACAGTAGTAGCTGTAGTGGTGGCTGCCACAGGTCTCTGTCTCCCTCCCTCGCCTTAGTACTCTACAGAGAGAGAGAGAGAGAGAGAGAGAGAGAGAGGAGAGAGAGAGAGAGAGAGAAGAGAGAGAGAGAGAGAGAGAGAGAGAGAGAGAGAGAGAGAGAGAGAGAGAGAGAGAGAGAGAGAGGATATTTGATGACTTATTCTTTTATATCGAGGATAAGCACTCTTATGCTTTTTTTACAAGTCCCCGTGTGTATGCAGTTTTGTAAATGTCATCTGTTCCCACCGGCACACGATGGCTTACTCTTACGAAAAGCGGAACAGGTTTTTAACGTGTGCGCAAGAGAGGAGAGAGAGAGAGAGAGAGAGAGAGAGAGAGAGAGGAGAGAGAGAGAGAGAGAGAAGAGGAGAGAGAGAGAGGAGAGAGAGAGAGAGAGAGAGGAGAGAGAGAGAAGGGACAGGAAGACAGACAGACAGACAGACAGACAGAAGAGAGAGACAGAGACAGACAAGAAGACACAAGACAGAGACAGACAGAGACAGAGAGAGGACACACACAGAAAGAGACAGAGACAGAGAGAATTAAATGGAGCGAGCGTGTGAGCGGCGGCAGCAGAGTCAGGCAGGCAAATCCTGGATGGTGGTTGCTGAGACAGGCTGCGGAGGCAGTAGAGTGGGGGGTGGATGGGATGGGGGCTGAACAGGCTGGAAGAAAAAGGAGGAGGAGGAGGAGGAGATTGCGGATAGGCTAGAGAGAGAGAGAGAGAGAGGCACGCTGGAGTGAGTTAGGCGGTGTGGCCTGTTCCTCCTATTCTGCCTTGCCCTGCCTTCCTTGATCTGCCTTGCCTTGCTTTGCTGGTTGACGGTTGGTTAGGTCAGAAACCTCGCTGACTGGCTTGTGTGACTGATTACACACACACCTGCTGTGATAACGTGGGACACTTTGACAACTTTGGTGTGACTACCTGTTGTTGTTGTGACACGGTGTGCCACTGTGGCATTTTTTGGTGTGACTACCTACTGTGACAAGGTGTTCCGTTGACATTTTTGGTGTGACTACCTACTGTGACACCGTGTGAAGTCTGACATTTTGGTGCGACTACCTACTGTGACGCAGTGTGCCACATGACAACTTTGGTGTGACAACGTGTGCCATTCTGACAACTTTGGTGTGACTTCCTGCTGTAACAAGGTGTGCCATTCTGACAACTTTGGCCTGGGACTTTTCTGTGCACTTGGGGCTTTTTTGTGTTGATCAATCTCCTGTGGAGTTCCCTTTGGTTTTTTGTTGCTTTTTTCTTTTGTTTTTTTTCACCCGGAGGGATTTCGATCTTCCATTAAAGGTTTGGACTGGTGGAGTGTGCTCTCTCTCTCTCTCTCTCTCTCTCTTCTCTCTCTCTCTCTCCTCTCTCTCTCTCTCTCTCTCTCTCTTCTCCCAAAAACGCCTGATTTATATGGTTTGTTTTGTTGATTGATCGTGGTGGGATGGTGTTTTCAGTAGCTTGATTTGCTTTGTTTTCTTGTTTGTTAATTTGCTTGTTGATTTTATAATTACCAAATTTGTGTTTCCCTGTGTAAGCGCCTTTTTGTTTTGTTGTATTTCTGTTTTTTCTCCTTTTTGTTTCGTGTTGATGTTGTCGGTTTAGTTTGTTTTTTCTTCTTTTCTTTTTCTTTTTTTTTTTTTTTTGTCATGATGTTTTCCTGGGTAAGAGCAGAGACTGGATGTAAAAAGAAAAAGCACATGGGTGTTTGTTTAATATCCTTAAAATATAAGAATTTGATTTTGTTTGATTAGATTTTATTTAATGTCTCTCTCTTTCTCTTGTGTTTTTTTATGCCAAGAGGGTTGGTTGTAAAAAAGCATGTTTGCTTGTCCCAAATTTACCCTCTTTAAATAACATTTATTAGTTCAATTCAATTCAATTCAATTCAATTCAATTCATTCTCTCTCTCTCTCTCTCTCTCTCTCTCTCTCTCTCTCTCTCTCTCTCTCTCTCTCTTCTCTCTCTCTCTCTTCTCTGTTCTCTCTTTCTCTTCTCTGTTGATCTCTCTGCTCTCTTCTCTCTCTTCTTCTGTTCTCTCTTTCTCTTTCTCTCTCTTTTCTCTCTTCTCTCTCTTCTCTTTTTCTCTCTCTCTCTGCTCTCTGTTCTCTCTGTCTCTCTCTCTCTCTCTGTTCTCTCTCTCTTTCTCTCTCTCTCTCTCTCTCTTCTCTCTCTCTCTCTCTCTCTCTTCTCTCTTCTCTCTTTTTCTCTCTCTTCTTTTGACAGTTGTTATTCACTTATCTTTGATGTTCGGTTTCGTTGGCTTCTGCTGTGTTTGGTTTCTGTTTTCGGGGTTGAAGGAAATTCTCTATTATCGTTGGATTATTCTTAGTACGTTGTTTCATATCATCATTTTGGACGCAGCATAAGTGAAAAAAAAATCATCATTGAAGTCCCATAGAAAAGGAACAATAAACAATGACAAAACGCAACAATAACATTCAGTTGTGAATTTTCAGACAGCAAGCTGACACCTGTCAACATTGAAGAAGTGACTGATGTTGATTTGATTTGCATTGATGTGTGGCCTGCCCATACTTTAGGCCACAGGAACAAGCTGAGGAAAGGGAAGACCAGAAAAAATATTTGTTTTCTCTGTCTGTCTGTCTGTGTGTCTGTCTGTGTGTCTGTTTGTCGATCGTCTGTCTGCCTGTTTGTCTCTGTCTCTGTCTCTGTCTCTCTCTTTTCTGCATTTCTCTGTACACATCTCTGTTTCTTTTATTATTCAGATCTCTGTTTCTTTGTTTCTCTATCTCTCTGTTTCTCTGTTTTTTCTCTCTGTTTCTCTCTCTCTCCATCTCTCTCTCTCTCTCTCTCTCTCTCTCTCTCTCTCTCTCTCTCTCTCTCTCTCTCTCTCTCTCTCTCTCTCTCTCTCTCTCTCTCACTCTGTATAGGTTTCGCTGTCTTTTTTAAAAAATACATTTATCTGTCTTTTTATACATTTCTTTAGTATATTAAAATTTATACTTTTTTGTGTTTTATATGTTTCTCTCTTTTTTTAAATACGTTTCTCTCTCTTTGTATACGTTTCTATGTCTCTTCATTTGTACACACCTTTGTCCTTTTGGGCATACCCCTGTCTGTTTGTGCACATCTATGTCTGTGTACATATCTCTGTTTCTTTGTACTTGTGTCTGTCTCTGTGTACATATCTCTGTTTCTTTGTACTTGTGTCTGTCTCTGTGTACATATCTCTGTATCTTTGTACTTGTGTCTGTCTCTGTTGTACATATCTCTGTTTTCTTTGTTACTTGTGTCTGTTCTTGTGTACTAAACTTCTGTTTTCTTCTGTACTTGTGTCTGTCTCTGTGTACAAAATCTCTGTTCTTTGTAAATCAGTGTCTGTCTCTGTGTACATATCTCTTTTTCTTTGTTTGTGCAATTCGCTCTTGTACTTTCTGTTCTTTTGTACTTGTGTCTGTCATCTTGGTTGGTACATTTACTACTGGGTTTTTTCTGTTTGTCACATCTCCGCTCCTTGTACATATCTCTTTTCTTTGTATTGTGCATCTTGTCTCTGTGTACAATCTCGTTTCTTTGTTAATGTACAATCCTCCGCCTCCTTGTACATATCTCTGTTTCTTTGTAATTGTGTCTGTCTCTGTGTACATATCTCTGTTTCTTTGTTTGTACACACATCTATTTCTTTTTACCCGTCACCCCTCTTTGTACATAACTCCGCCTCTTTGCGTATGCCTCTGTTGGTGTGTGCACATTAGATTCCTATCGTTGTGTTTGTAATACCTTCTGTCTCTTCCTGCATACCTCTGTCTGTCCATACGTCTGTCTTTTTTTTTGCATTAAATTGTATCTGTCTTTGTAGATATTTCTGTCTCTTTGTAAATCACGGTCTTGTTGTATACCTTTCTGCCTGAATATTTCTCTTTTTGTTTTGTGGTGTGCACTTGTGTTTCTTTCTTTGTACAATTATTTGTAACTTTTCGCTTGCTAGGCATGTTACAACATTTGGTTATGAGGAAAACAAGGTTTACATAGTTTTTTTCACATGTTTATTACTGAATTTGTCATTTACAATCGAGTGCAAAATATTCTTTATCTTCGTGGAATCCTCAGACAGTAACTATTGTTGTCTATCATATGAGCGAAAATGCGTTGCGCTGTCTTTAAGCACCTGACAAGTCAGGCCCGGCACATCCTACTATGGCACGAAAGAGAATTGTTATCTTTTTAATTTTTCTGCCCAAAAAATGAAGGCAAATGGACCGAGAAGGAAGAAAATAGATGAGAAGGGTGTGACAAGAAAAAGAAGAATAAATCAGAAACAAAAAGAACGATAGGAAAGAAGGGAATTCCTGGCACAGAATTTCCAGAAGGTGGAGAGGCTATTTATGCTGACAGTCCTTAACAAGCCCAGGGGAATTAAAGGGTGCCAACCAACACTGACCAGGCCCGATGCTGCTTAACTCGGTGATCAGAGGAGAGCAGGCGCTGTCAGTGTAGTATGGCTATTGGCGTACAAGACATCAGTCAGTACTAAGGAACGCACCTGGTTTATCTGTCTTGCTATCAGGTTGTTTGTTTGTTTGTTTGTCTACGTCTGTCTGTGTCTCTGTCTGTCTCTTTGTCTGACTACCTGACGGTTTAGACATTCTTACTATGGTGTTATACAGTCATTCAAAATGGGGATTTGTGTGACGCAAGTGGATATTTTTTTTTAGATCTTTCAATATGAGTTGAAAAGGCTTGGGTAATTATTGCGTTGTATTCAGCTACCTGTTTCTTAAAGGGGAGGTGTGGTGGTAGAAAGAAGATGTGTGTGTAGGCGATGTATCTTTTCATTCCTTTTCAGCCCTTAGGGACAAAAATAAAGGAAAACAATGATGTCCATTTTCGCTTTTTTCTCTCCCCTCCCCCCAAAAAAACAAAAAACAAAAAAATGTTACTGAAATTCTGGCCTTCGGAAGAAAATGGTGGCAGCTTTAAGACATGGCGTCCTGTACAGTGGTTCTGTGGCTTGTGGTGTGTCCTCTAACACTGGGAATGAGACCAGGGGTTTAAACCTTGGTAAACACAAATCACTCATGTAGCTGTCTGTGTCCATTGGCTTCATTCCAGAACTGGCATTATTCTACGAAACAAACCATGTTGTGCTGGCTTAGTTTTAAGTTTTCTTCTTCTGTTTCTTCTGTTTCTTCTTCTGTTTCTTCTTCTGTTTCTTCTCCCTTTTTCTTCTGTTTCTTCTGTTTCTTGTTGTTGTTGTTGTTGTTGTTGTTGTGTTGTTGTTTGTTGTTTGTTTTGTTTTCTTCTTCTTCTTCTTCTTCTTCTTCTTCTTCTTCTTCTTCTTCTTCTTCTCTTCTTCTTCTCCTTCTTCTTCTCTTCTTCTTCTTCTTTTCTTCTTCTTCTCAAGACTTCCTCTGGAGTTAACATCAGCGCTGACTCCACTCTCCCTAAAAAGTCCTTCGGATGAGACTATAAACCGAGGCCCCGTGCGCGAACGCACGCAGAACATCTTGCGCACATGTTAAATCCTGTTCCGCTTTTCGTAAATCACCGGCCATCATGTGCCGGTGGTAACAGATGACACGATTTACAAAAACTGCATACACTCGGGGACTGGATAAAAAAAAGCACGAGTGCTTATACCATTATCCTCGATATAAAAGAATAATAATATAAAAAAAACTTCGACAGGAGTCCCACTGAAGCACCACACTGTAGAGTTGTTCACCAAATTCCTCCATTTCTGTCATGTGTTCCAAGCCTGGGCATCTACAGAACTGTCTGTGATGTTGTCAGTCCATCTTTCTTTTTCCTCTCACACTCCGTCCATCTCCTTCCATCTCTTTCCTTCCTTCTTTTTATTTTCCTTCCTCCCTTCCACAGTCCCATGCAGAATAATACAGAATGGTATTAGCAAGGTCAAGGCTGTAGGATCTCGTGACCTTCCCAAGGGCACTCCCTCTTGTTGCTGTCACTGATATCACTGGCATGGATGGATTGGTGGTCTAGGTGGTAACACGCCTTCCCAGAAAGTGAAAAGACCGGGTCGGAGTGTGCGGTGGTTCGAATTCCGTTTGGGCCCCAAACGTTTTACCCATCCATTAGACCATGAGTGGTGGTCTGGGCGCTAGTCTTTCGGATGAGATAAACCGAGGTCCCGTGTGCTACACATCATTATTTAGCGCACGTAAAAGAACCCACGGCAACAAGAGGGTTTTCCCTGGCAAAATTCTGTTTAAAAAAAAGCCACTCTGATACGGAAACAAATTCAGTTGCAGACAGGAAAATAGAAAAAAAATAATGGGTAAGCGCTGCAATTGTAGCGACGCGCTCTCTCCGGGGAGAGCAGCCAGAATTTCCTGCAGAGAAATCTGCTGTGGCTTAAAGTGGTATATAAAAAAAATTAAAATAATAAAAGCATGCCCTCTTACTGCTGTAACTGATATCATAGTGATTGCAAACCTGATGGACTGACATGACGCACTGTACTGCACTGTACCCTCTGACTGTCTGACTGAGGGTGAGGCTTTTCTCCGTGTTGGTGACATGCTTACTGTGTCTCAGGCTACATCATCACAAACACCCAGGTCAGGGGACTTTTCCATCAATTATATCATTATGCAATTACAGGTTTCTCCGATCAGTTGTCTTCCGCTACTGTCATAGTGCGTTCTGAGCTGAGCCTTGTTTGTGTGCTAGACTGTAAAGCATAAAATATTATGTTTTGTACCCATGAGTGGGAAGCATAATGTTTTGTACTATGGGGTGTAAAAAGTATGGATTGTACTATGGAGTGTAAAAAGTATGAATTGTACTATGGAGTGTAAAAAGTATGGATTGTACTATGGAGTGTAAAAAGTATGGATTGTACTATGGAGTGTAAAAAGTATGGATTGTACTATGGAGTGTAAAAAGTATGGATTGTACTATGGAGTGTAAAACATGGATTGTACTTCCTTCACCTTCACGTGTCCCGTAGTCCCGTGGACCGTGGGGGCACAACTGAAGATTTTGTAACTAGCTTCCTCCACTCCCCATGGTCCTCCACCCTCCGTAGTAGGTCATTCCACCCAAGGCCAGTCCACTCTCTGATGTTGTCTTCCCATCGTTTCCTCTGTCTGCCTCTTCGTCTCCCTCCACTTACTGTTCCCTGTAGGACTGTCTTGGCCAGTCCAGATGTTCCTGTGACGTGCCTGTACCACTTTAGCTTGAGTTTTTTCACTGTAGTTAGGAGCTCTTCATATGGACCGATGGCATTCTTTATTCTAGTTTCCACTTCTTCATTAGTAATGTGATCTCTGTACGAAATGCCAAGAAGTTTGCAAAACTCCTTGGCATGGATTGTACTATGGCGTGTAAAGCGTATGAATTGTACTATGGAGCGTAAAACGTATGGATTATACTATGAATTGAAGTGTAAAAGTATGGTTTGCACCACACAGTGCGAAAGGTATACACATAGACTTCTCTCTGAACGCATAGCGAATACTGTGAAGCAGTTTTCAAAAGACAAATACATCTTTAGTATCGATTCCGTTTCCACGGTCACCCTTAAGAATCGATATTACTGACCTTTTTCCCTTTGAATCCCTTTTTCTGTGGGTTACTTTAGTTCCCCTTCCAGTGACCTAATCTTACTGAGCTTCGTTCTGCACATCAGGGTCATGGCTCATCAGCCTGGTGGGCAGAGGGCAGAGGTTAAAGGTCAGAGGGTTATCTCTGGAGGCTACCTAGTCATTAATTGTGTGCCAATGACCCACTCTGCAGTGGGTGACACCTTGCTTGGCTCCATGGTCAAGCCATTGTTCTCCTCACTCGGGGTATCAGGGGGTCGTGTCCTGCTAAGCTGGATCAGAAAAAGCTGCTTTGGAAGCTATTGAAAGTCACGTACCCACACTGACGTGTCTATGCCAGTGCCTGCACTGATGGAGACTGTTTCAAACAGGGGCACAGTGTTCCGGCCCCTGCCTAGCTGTGTCTGCAGGAGTGTAGTTTGTATTTTGTACCACTTTATGTCACAGCAGATTTATCTGCGGGAAATTCGGGCTGCTCTACCCGGGGAGATCGCGTTGCCACAAGTGCAGCCCTACCCATTTTTTTTCTTTTTCTTGCATGCAACTGTATTTGTTTCCCAATCAGAGTGGTTTTTTACCATAGAATTTTGCCAGGGTCAACCCCCTTGTTGCCGTGGGTTCTTTTACGTTCGCTAAATAGTGATGTGTAACACACGGGACATCGGTTTATCGTCTCATCCGAAAGACTAGCGCCCAGACCACCACTCAGGGTCTAAAGGATGGGTAAAAAGTTTTGGGCCCAAACGGGGTACGAACCACCGGACACTCCGACCCGGACTCTGTGCTTTCTAGGCAAGGCGCGTTACCACCTAGACAACCATCCATTGGCGAAGGGCGTTGGCTGTGGCATGGTGCTGAAGTATGATATCATTGATGCAGAGCATATCATTGTGTCTTTGTCACCTTACATTTGACGGCCATATTATTGTGATGCAAAGTTCGAGTTGCTGTGCCTGGCAGAGTAGTTAGCCTTGGTTGTAGTGCCATTCCACAAGTTGTGTATTTCAGACAGACAGACAGACAGACAGACAGACAGACAGACAGACAGACAACAGACAGAGAGACAGAGAGACAGGGAGAGAGAGAGAGAGAGAGAGAGAGAGGAGAGAGAGAGAGAGAGAGAGAGAGAGAGAGAGAGAGAGAGAGAGAGAGAGAGAGAGAGAGAGAGAGAGGCCTGTTGACCTTTGGTGCCAGTGCTTGGCGTTTCAGTGTGAGCAGTTAAGGGGCCATTGTTTATGGAATGGACCAGTGTTGTGTAAAGTAGTTAGTAGTGGGCAGAACGTGTACATGTGTGTGTGTGTGTGTGTGTGTGTGTGTGTGTGTGTGTGTGTGTGTGTGTGTGTGTGTGTGTGTGTGTGTGTGTGTGTGTGTGTGTGTTGTGTGTGTGTTTATTGTATTCTTTTATATCGAGGGATAATGGAATAAGCACTCGTGTGTTTTTTTACATCCAGTCCCCATGTGTATGTGTATTTTTTTTTTTTAATCGTGTCATCTGTTCCCACCAGCACACGATGGCCTACTCTTACGAAAAACGGAACAGGATTTAACGGGTGCGCAAGATGTTCTGGGTGCGTTCGCACACGGGGCCTCGGTTTATAGTGTGTGTGTGTGTGTGTGTGTGTGTGTGTGTGTGTGTGTGTGTGTGTGTGTGTGTGTGTGTGTGTGTGTGTGTGTGTGTGGGGTGTGTGTGTGAGTGTGTGTGTGGTGTGTGTGGTGTGTAGAGTGTGTGTGTGTGTGTGTGTGTGTGTGTGTGTGTGTGTGTGTGGCGTGGCTTGTTGCTGACATGCTTGTGACTTGTGTTCTGCTGCTTTACACTGCCTTGACATTTCGCTCAGGTGCTAGTCTAGAACTCTTACTGTTTGAAATAACGCTTCATGTTGAATTTGACTCCCTCTATTTTTACTTTTTTTTAAACTTGTCTGTCTATCTGTATGTTTGTTTGTCTGTGCCTCCCATAATTATATCTCTCTGTCTCTCCCTGTCTCTCGGGTCTCTGTCTCTCTCTGTCTATTTGTTTGTCTTATTGTGTCCCCAACTCTCTCTCTGTCTTTTGTCTGTTTTGTCTTTGTCTGTCTGTCTGTCTGTCTGTCTGTTGTCTGTCTCTATTTCACACACACACACACACACACACACACACACACACACACCACACACCACGCACGCACGCACGAGCAGCACGCACACGCACGCACGCACGCACGCACGCACACACACAACACACACACACGGGTTCTATTCCCGTTCGAGGGGATTTGTCCCTTAGAGTTAACATCAGTGCTGACTCCACTAATCACTGACTCCAGTGCTGACTCCACCAAATGTCCTTCGGATGGGACTTAAACCGGGGCCCTTGTGCGAACGCACGCAAAACATCTTGTGCTCACGTTAAATCCTGTTCCGCTCTTCGTAAGAGCAGGCCATTGTGTGCCAGTGGGAACAGATAACAAGATTTAAAAAATGCATTCACACGAGGACTGGAGGTAAAGGCGCTTATTCCATAATCTTTGATATAAAAGAACATAATTTATAAATAGATAAAATAAACAAAATGAATATGATAAACACACACACAATCTACCAGGTACCTGCATGCATGTGCACTCATACATGGGCATTGCGTGTATGTGTGCGTTTTCGAGCACGCCTAATTTCAAGTCATCTCAAGCTTTACCATCATATCTCTGATTCCAGCTGGTGTTTGTCAGGTCCAGACGTGTGTAAAAGCTGTAATTGTTAATAGTGTAGAAGCCTGTAATTGTTAATAGTGTAAAAGCCTGTAATTGTGAATAGTGTATAAGCCTGTAATTGTGAATAGTGTATAAGCCTGTAATTGTTAATAGTGTAGAAGCCTGAATTGTTAATAGTGTAGAAGCCTGTAATTGTAATAGTGTAAAAGCCTGTAATTGTGAATAGTGTATAAGCTGAATGTAACGGTGTAAAAGATAATTGTCAATAGTGTAAAAGCCTGTAATTGTAAATGTGTAAAGCCTGTAATCGTTAATAGTGTAAAAGCCTGTAATTGTTAATAGTGTCAAAGCCTGTAATTGTTAATAGTGTAAAAGCTGTTATTGTTAAAGTGTAAAAGCTGTAATTGTTAACGGTGTGACAACCTGTAATTGTTAATAGTGTAAAAGCCTGTAACTGTTAACGGTGTGAAAGCCTGTAATTGTTAATGGATGATTTGTCACCAGGAGATTAGTTGTGGATTGTGAACAGAAGAGAAGAGTGAGGGAGATTTTTTCTTCAGCACCACGTCTAGACTCCATAAACCTTTAGGATTTCAAGTCTGCTGCCTGCCTCTTTCCCTGTGTTTTGTCTGTAGGATTGATAGTCATACTGACTGACTGTCAGTGAGCACTACAGGCTGTAGTACATTGTACAGAACATTGCGCTCGTAATTTGACGACCCGAGTTCGATTCCCGGTTGAGGGGATTTTTCCCTTTCCCCTGGAGTTAACATCAGTGCCGACTCCACTCTCCCCAAAAGTCTTTCGCATGAGACTGTAAACCGAGGCCCCGTGTGCGAACGCACGCAGAACATCTTGCGCACACGTTAAATCCTGTTCCGCTTTTCGTAAGAGTAGGCCAATGTGTGCCGGTGGGAACAGATGACAATATTTACAAAAACTGCATACACACGGGGACTGGATAAAAAAAAGCACATGAGTGTTTATTCCATTATCAAAGATATAAAGAATAAAATAAATAAATAAAGTAGTATTTAGGTATGTGTGGACATACTGTCATCCTTTCTCTTCTAAGATCTAGAGGTAACGCGCCTGACTAGAAAGCGAAAAGTCTGGGTCGGAGTGTGCGGTGGTTCAAATCCCGTTTGGGCCCAAAACTTTTCCCTCATCCATTAGACCATGAGTGGTGGTCTGGGCGCTAGTCTTTTGGATAAGACGATAAACCGAAGTCCCGTGTGTTTCGCATTATTTTTTAGCTTACGTAAAAGAACCCATGGCATCAAGAGAGTTGTCCTCGGGGAGAGTAGTCCAAATAACACGCAGAAAAATCTGCCGTGACTTAGAGCGGTACAAAATAAGGGTCAGAAGTCCACAGAAGGTCCTTCACTGTAAGGCGGCACTGAAGCCACCGGCCAGAGGGGCCCTGCCCTGCTGCTAGATGGTACTGCGTGCAGCTGATGATGCCACTGCCCTTCAAAAGCAGCTGGAAGTTCAGGCAGACAAATCGGTTGTGACCGCTGATGTTATGCAAATCCATGAGGTCATTATAATAATAATAAAAAAAAACCTCTCTGTCTCTTTGTCTCTGACAGTCTGTCTGTCTGTCTCTCTATGTCTACCTGTCCGACCATCTGTCTCTTTCTGCCTGTCTCTGTCAGTATTCTCTCTGTCTCTCTCTGTCTCTGTCTCTGTCTGTCTGTCTGTCTGTCTGTCTGTCTGTATCTCTCTCTCTCTCTCTCTCTCTGTCTCTCTCTCTCTCTGTCTCTCTCTCTCTCTCTCTTCTCTTCTCTCTCTCTCTCTCTCTCTCTCTCTCTCTCTCTCTCTCTCTCTCTCTCTCTCTCTCTCTCTCTCTCTCT
>CM060334.1:48529568-48534568 GCA_030674155.1 Stramonita haemastoma
CCTGCAATACTTTGTTGTCTGCATCACTCTTTGTCGTCTGCAATACTTTGTCGTCTGCAATACTTTGTCGTCTGCAATACTTTGTTGTCTGCAATACTTTGTTGCCTGCAATACTTTGTTGCCTGCAATACTTTGTTGTCTGCAATACTTTGTTGTCTGCAATACTTTGTTGCCTGCAATACTTTGTTGTCTGCAACCACTCTTTGTTGTCTGCAATACTTTGTTGTCTGCAATACTTTGTTGTCTGCATCAATCTTTGTTGTCTGCAATACTTTGTTGCCTGCAATACTTTGTTGTCTGCACCACTCTTTGTTGTCTGCAATACTTTGTTGTCTGCAATACTTTGTTGTCTGCATCACTCTTTGTTGTCTGCAATACTTTGTTGTCTGCATCAATCTTTGTTGTCTGCAATACTTTGTTGTCTGCAATTCTTTGTTGTCTGCAATACTTTGTTGTCTGCAATACTTTGTTGTCTGCATCAGTCTTTGTTGTCTGCACCACTCTTTGTCATCTGCAATACTTTGTAGTCTGCAACAATCTTATTCTCAAACATAGTCACACACATTCTCAGGCCTACAGAACGAGAGAGAGAGAGAGAGAGAGAGAGAGAGAGAGAGAGAGAGAGAGAGAGAGAGAGAGAGAGAGAGAGAGAGAGAGAGGAGAGAGAGAGAGAGAGTGAGAGAGGAGAGAACTCGAACTCGAACTCGAACTCGAACTCGAAAACTTTATTCACAAAAAGGCCATTGGCCCATACATGAAGGGGGTTGCCAAACTGCTTTGGTATTTTGTTGTTGGATTAAGACAACAGTAATAACAACAAAAGGACTTATTATACAGCAGCAACATCAGTTACAAAGATATGACTTACGATAATAAAGTATCTCTTATTTTGAAAGCTTTACACAAATATAAAGTGAGGCTGCGCACAACTTCAGGCTGACTTGACGCCATAAGTAAACAGAGTCTAAAAGAATTAGCCTGCCTACTATATTTTACAGGGATGTAACTCTGCCTAACAACCTCTAACACTGGACAACATAACACAAAATGTACTTCATCTTCAGGTGCTTGCTTACATAATGGGCATAGTAACCTAGTGTCATCAACATTATATCCTCTGTATCTGAATTTATGAACATTTATATCTGATACACCAAGTCTAAATTTAGACATAATTCTTTTCAAATGAATGTCCATATCAAGCTTGAGATAAGGTTTAATATCATGAGTACTTATAAATTGTCTATACATTTGATATCTTTCACTGGTTTGTATATGGTCATTCCATTGTTGCCACCTGCAGTCAATCAGTCTTTGCCTGAAAGCGTTTATAAATTCTCTACAATTTCCAACACCTTGATTAAGCCAAGCAAATCCAAAACCGAGTTCACATAAACAGGTACGTATTTGTGTAGCCCAGTTGTTTTTCCCTTTGAGGTCTAGATCATAAAGCATCTTGTAAGACTTAAAAGGTAACCTATTCTCATCCATATATAGAATCTTAATCCAGTATCTAATACATCTTACAGCAGCATTAACGGAGAGAGGATATCTATTAGTTTCACTATACACAAGATCATTGGGCGTACGTCTATCTAAGCCTAGAAACTGTTTTAAAGCAAAGAGGTGCACCGATTCACAATGTGTTGCAGCTGCATCCAAACCCCATATTTCTGCACCATATAACACAGTGGGTTGTATTTGGGCATCAAATATCTTAATGAACAAATCAAAGGAGTTATTATTCAATATTCGTAATTTTCTCAAAACCAATAACAAACTTCGTTTACCTCGACTTGCCAGATCTTTACATGCAGTTGTGAAACTAAGCTTTGTAGAAAAACAGATTCCTAAGTATTTATATACATTAATCACTGGCATGACTTTTCCATTGTACAACCATTTTTCATGAGCAGCTAAATGACCACCTTTTCTGAATACAACGATATTGCTCTTATTCAGATTAACCTTAAGATCAAGTGCCACTGCAGCACTGCTCAAGCTATTTAACTGCTTTTGTAAGCCAACAACTGTTTCAGATAGTAGGATAACATCATCAGCAAGTAGAAGAATAGATAATTCTGTGGCATCTTGGGGGAAAGTGGCACCATGTTTACCATTATTGATGACTTCTCTGGCTAACTCGTTAATAAAAACCGAAAACAGTAAAGGGCTACATACATCACCCTGTTTAACACCAGTGGTACAGTATATTATATCAGTCAGTTTAGTACCACATCTTATTCTGCTTCTGACATTCTGATACATGGCTCTCAAACATCGTAATAATTTACCCTTCACACCATTTTTCAGGAGAATAGGCCACAACAAGTTTCTATTAACAGAATCAAATGCCTTTTCAAAATCAATAAATGCCACATAGAGCTTACGGTTAAGAGCAAACTGTTTCTGTACAAACGCAAGCAGAGTAAACATATGATCTATAGTGGAATATCCTCTCTTAAAACCAGCTTGGTGTTCACCTGTAATATCATTTTTCCTAACCCATTCCTGTAATCTATTATTAATGATAGTACTATACAACTTACTACTTATATCACTAAGAGAAATTCCCCTATAGTTATTAGGGTTATCAACATCGCCCTTTTTGTGTAATGTTAGGATTATAGATTCAGTCCAATTATCTGGGAAAAGGCCATCCTCAAAGATTTTGTTGAATAATTTTAGAAGGAAAAGCACAACATCTTCACCTCCATTTTTCAGCAATTCTCCGATGATTTGATCAGGACCTGCTGCTTTATCATTTTTTAGTTTTCTAAGTGCCCAATATATTTCACCTTTAGATATTGGACGATCAAAATCTTCCTCACTTTCATCATAGTCAACATTAGTATTCATGGAGTTGTCTGATGAGTCTTTCTCCAACAGGGTTTTGAAATGTTGAAACCAACTGTCAACTGATATATTATTCTTAGGTTGACTATTTCTAAATGATGCCTTCTTAACACTTTTCCAGAACTGGACTTGAGAAGAGATTGAAGACACCATGTCTGCAAGTAATGTCATATTATACTGTTTCCTTTTCCTTTCTAGCATGTATTTATATTCCCTTCTTAAAACACAGTACAAGTTTCTGTCTTCGTTCTTTAACGTTTTCCGGTAAGTCTTTAATAATTTTCTTACCCTGCACTTCATACTTTTACATTCATTATCAAACCATGTTGCATTTGATAAACCTTTTTTTACATGTACCTGTTTCTTCATACATTCAGCACTGGACTTTATACAACTATTGAACAAATCTAGAGCTTCATTAATATTCTCATCAATCATTGTAAGGCATTTGACAAAGTTACATGCATGTCTTCCTCACAAAGATTATCTTTATAAGCTGAGAGTTTGTTTTCATCCCACACAAACTTTTCCACAACAGATGGCTCTTCGGCTATTACATAAGTTTTATACAATGGATTAATATGTAATTCCACAGGAAGGTGATCTGAATCAGAACGTTCAGCAACAAACAAACGACATGAGACAAAAATCTGAGAGAACAAATCATCTGACACTAAAAAATAATCATTAACACTGCATCCTCCATCAGAAATGTACGTATAGCGTCCCTGCTGATCACCATTACATACACCATTCAGAATTTGTAAACTAAATGTAGTACACATATTCAATAATAATTTACCATAATTATTTATAACAGAATCTTCAGAATAACGATTACCACTAAGAGACATGCTTTTGCTTTGGAGCTCTGAGATAAAATCATCTGCCACATGATGGCAAGAAAAGTTTGATGTCCTACTGTTTAAATCTCCACACAATATTATATCAACTTCATCCAAAGCAACCACACAATCAGCTAAATATTCTTCCAACATAGCAATCCCACTATCATTATCAAACATGTTATAAAAAGGAGAGCCTTCAGGTGGGATATACACACATACAAGCAAAACATTTCTTGAAGTACACAATAAAGATTTGTCACAGAGAAAAGTACAAATGTTAGGGTATGGAACATCTAAATATTTTACAAGAGCAGATAACTCATTCTTAATCAAACAAACTACTCCCCCTGATCGTCTCCCTTGATGGCTAACTTTAGTTGCCGCCTTACAGAAGGCTTTATAGCCACTAAAAGCATCTGGCTGGATATTTTCCAAAAACGTTTCTGTCAGACAAATAAAATCAAAGCTACGCACATAAGATACAAAATCTCCATCGGCCAGTTTTGAAAATAATCCATTTACGTTCCAGGACAAAAATGAAAAAGTTTTATTTGCTTGATTTGTATTGCCACACTCTACTTTATCTACTACATCATCTAAACTCACATTTTCACTACTTCCACTAATATGACAAGACATCAAATTAATGCTATCAACTGTACCAAAATCATTATTTAAAGAGGACTCTTCATTTAAACATGGTCTAAAGCCAGATGACACATCATTCGGCCTATGTAGGGTTAGGTTTAGGGCTAGCCTACTGCGGTCTTTGTCTCCTCGCCCAGCAAAGCCAGGTCCCGTCTTGCTGGTTACAGCACAAAGCCCCCTCTTGCTGGTTACAGCACAAAGCTCCTTTGGAGTAGGTCTAGGTCTAGTCCTATCTAACTGAGACTTTACGCCCGGTGTAAGTTTCCTTTTCCTACCCCCCTGTGAATTACCTCTACAGACAGATGTGTGTATGGGCCGGCCAACAAGCTATTTGTTTCTTTCGAGATCATTGAGGGTCACCTTTTCACCATCAATGATCAAATGATCAAAGATCATTCTCACATTCTTTCCTTCTGCTCGGGCACTCTTCAAATATGGGGTCAGTTTGCGTCTAATTTCTCTAACAGCTTGGGAGAAATCATCGTCTACAAAAATCTTTGAGCCCTTCAGCCGAGTCTTTGCCTTCAGTATGCTAAGCTTATCTTGATAAAAACAACACCTAGCAATAATGGGAGAGCTGGGTTTAGAGTTTATCCTGTGCACTCTATCGAATTTCACATCTGCTACATCCATTTTTTCTGAGAGAAG
>CM060334.1:48539568-48559568 GCA_030674155.1 Stramonita haemastoma
GTTGTTTTTCTCAACAGTCCAAACTGCTACATCAGCCCCATCTTCTGTACATGATTTGGCATCTTGGATGTTGCCTCCAAGTAATAATGGGGGGATGAGAGAGAGAGAGAGAGAGAGAGAGAGAGAGAGAGAGAGAGAGAGAGAGAGAGAGAGAGAGAGAGAGAGAGAGAGAGAGAGAGAGAGAGAGAGAGAGAGAGAGAGAGAGGGAGCAATTAGTAGATTGATTCATCATATGATGTAATGACCAGTTGATTACTTGCTCTTTTTCGAAGGAAGCAAGCAAACAAACAAGCAAATAACAAAAAAGCAAACAAAACGAAACAAGTAAACAAACAAGCAAATACACAAACAAATAAGTAAACAAACAGACAAACACACGTGGCATTTTCTGCCGCAGAGAGGGCAGAGTACTAATGCAGGCAGCAAATAGCCATCATCTGTCTGTCTGTGTGACTGTCTGTCTGCTGTCTCACTGACTGTCTTCACTGACTGTCGTTCTGTTTGTCTAACTGTCTGCCTGCCTGCCTGTCTGTCTGTCTGTCAGTAATGGTGGAATACTGATATAAAGAATGAATGTCGCCATAACTTGCCTCTGTATCACAACACTGTCTGGCAGCATTCAGGAAGTCATGCACACTCACATATAAAGACGCAGCACACACGCGAGCACACACACACACACACACTCACTCATACACACATGCACGCACACACACCTACACACACTTTTGAAAGGAGACCTGATTTCTTTGCTGTCTCCTGTCCTGCGCTGTCCATCATAACCTGAACAGCTACATCTGCCTTGGGAATGTTGGTGCTTCAGGCAACGACACAGCCCTAAGCCCACCAGACACTTCCAGACTGTCATAGACTACAGATCTATCCCTGAAGAACCTTACTTTTCTTTCTACAGATAGAGACAAACCAGTCTTCAAGTACACCACTGCCCAACACATGTCCTGCCCCGACCCAAAGTCAAAGTCAAACATGTCTTTTCAGATGGGACACAATGTTGTTAAAATTTTATGCTTTTTGTGTAGCCTACAACTATTGACACTTCAAACTGTACCCATCAGTGTGTGTTGGGTATGTCAGACCCGGTGATGCTAGCCCCCCCCCCCCCCCCTGCATCCACCACCCTTCCCCCTCCAAACTCCCAGATGGAAGACAGGACCACATGGCAGCTAGGCTGATGTCAGCCATCCTGTCTCTGAATAAAAAAGCAAAGAAGTCCTGCTGTGCATGGGAATGGAAACTCTGAACCTGCCCCATGTGCCACTTGGCCTGTGCTGTGCCTGCATAGCCACGCGCTTAGCTGTTGGCTCAGAGTGGGTTAGGTAGTATAGTATAGTATAGTATAGTATAGTATAGTATAGTATAGTATAGTATAGTATAGTATAGTATAGTATAGTATAGTATAGTATAGTATAGTATGTATAGTAAGTACAGTACAGTACAGTACAGTACAGTACAGTACAGTACAGTACAGTACAGTACAGTACAGTACAGTACAGTACAGTACAGTATAGTATAGTATAGTATAGTATAGTATAGTATAGTATAGTATAGTATAGTATAGTATAGTATAGTATTAGTACAGTACCTTACAGTACAGTACAGTACAGTACAGTACAGTACAGTACAGTACAGTACAGTAGAGCATAGATAGCATAGCATAGCATAGCATAGCATAGCACAGCACAGCAAGCATAGCATAGCATAGCATAGCATAGCAGCAGAGCAGAGCAGAGTAGAGTAGAGTAGAGTAGAATAGAGTATGGTATGGTATGGTATGGTATGGTATGGTATGGTATGGTATGGTATGGTTGTGGTGTGGTATGGTATATATCTGCTTTCCTTCTTCCCTCCCTCTCCCCCTCCTCCCTTCTTTCGTTTTTCTTCTTTCTTCGCACAGCTGAGGGCAGGGCATGACAGTTAAAGGGGAGGAGGACAGCAATGAGAACTACAGGCTTCATCAATAAATCAGCCACCACCCACAGTCTGTGGGCAACCACAGATTATCTCGTGTGGTCGAGTTTTGTGTGTGTGTGTGTGTGTGTGTGTGTGGTGTGTGTGTGTGTGTGTGTGTGTGTGTGTGTGTGTGTGTGTGTGTGCGCACGCACGAATGTGTGCGCATATACTTTTCTGAACGCCTCCATCATGATAATATTATACACATGTGTGCATGTCTTCTTGCATGACATCATCCCTACCCCCCCCCCCCCCCCCCCCCCCCCTTAGCTCCCTCAGACAGCAATTTGGCACTGCACTTAAGAACAATTCATGAGATTCTTCCATTTATGTAGCTTTCTGACCCAGCCTGTGTCTGTGTAAATGCTTGTTATGCTATAGCAAGTCACTGTGGGACTTGTTGCAAGGTCTGTCAGGTCATTGTCCATTCCTGACTGATGTCAGACAATCGTCACATGGAGCGATACAGTGACAGAGCGTGTCAGGACAGTGTAGTGCATGTTCATATTAATTTTAGTGGTTATGTGTGCAGAATCTCCAATGTTTCTTTCTCTGCATTAATGAACACTTCATGTTCATAGTTTGTCTTCTTCCTTCTTCACCCCTTTTCAGTGTTCAGTGTTCATGGCTTGCATTCTTCCTTATTTATTTATTTATCGATTTATTTATTTATTTATTTATTCATCTATTTATTTAATTCTTTTATATCAAGGATAATGGGATAAGCACTCATGTGCTTTTTTTTTTATCCAGTCTCCATGTGTATGCAGTTGTGTAAATATTGTCATCTGTTCCCACCGGCACACAATGGCCTAAATCCAGTGTTAGTGTTCAGTGTTCATAGCTTGTATTCTTCCTTCTAAAACCATAGCTAGTGGTCAGTGTTCATAGCTTGTATTCTTCCTTCTAAAACCATAGCTAGTGGTCAGTGTTCATAGCTTGTATTCTTCCTTCTAAATTCCTTATTAGTGTTCAGTGTTCATAGCTTGTATTCTTCCTTCTGAAACCATAGTAGTGGTCAGTGTTCATAGCTTGTATTCTTCCTTCTAAATTCCTTATTAGTGTTCAGTGTTCATAGCTTGTATTCTTCCTTCTAAATTCCTTATTAGTGTTCAGTGTTCATAGCTTGTATTCTTCCTTCTAAATCTCTTGGCAGTGTTCAGGACTGGTATACACACGGGAGGGGAGGCTTTTTGTTTCACAGAGCTGTTGTATCTCTTGCTGTCTCTGGGAAGAGATATTTTGTGGCTTAATCTCTCATTGTATGTAGGCTACATCCTTTAAAAGCAAAAAAAAAAAAGAATTCAGATAAATTCCATAAAGAAACGAAACAACAAATTACGATAAAAGGCAGAGACATGAGACAAATAAACAAATACAAAAACCCCTAAACACATGATGATAGAGCACGTGTGCGCTGATGCACGTGAAGTGAACTGCTGTACTGTGAGGGGGGGGCAGGCAGGGAGGAGGAGGAGGAGGATTGTCTCCCTTTTTTAACTCACTGCCTGCAGCCCCTGTGTTCGTGTGATGTCACCTGCTCTGGCATGCATTCTCTGCTGATGCTGAGAGCTAGGTCAGGTTAAAAAAAAAACGGGGGAGGGAGGGGGGCAGGAGGTAGGGGAGTGGGGGGGGGGATGGAGACCTGAGGGCTATTGGGTGATGGTGTAGAGGGAGGAGGGGGCTAAATGGAATACAAAGAACTATTGGAGAGAGAAAATGTCAGGAAATAATCAGCTGTGATTTTTAGTTTTTAGTTTTTTTCTTTTTCAATTTTTTGGTGTTGTTTGGCATCAATCTCTGTCTTTTGCGCTGTCCTCTATTTCAATTGTTTCTTTATAATGATTTTCTGATTCAGTTATTCATTTATCTATTTATTGATAAAAACTTTCAGGACAGCCTAGCTACATTCACATAGCTGGTTTTACCCTGTTCATTTAAAACAATGACTACAGATTTGTCATTGGATAGCGCCAAAGGAAAACACTGTTTTAAAGGAAGAAACTTTATCACAGCAAAAAGACCTAGAACTGTAATGAGCTAGAACTAGTTGTTTGTAGAATCATGACGGTTCAGATGTCTAAGGTATAAAGCCCAGATTTACTTACACAATATGTTATACACACCACATCTGCCCAGATGTAAATGCCAGGAGTATTTTACATGCCTGAAATACACACCACACCTTCCCCATTGTAAAGCCCAGGATTATGGACATGTATGCTACACACATCACATCTGCCCAGATGAAAAGCCCATAGTTTGTTTTGTATGTATGCTATACACACCACATCTGCTCAGATTTAAAGCCCAGGATTATGGACATGTAAGCTATACACACCCCATATATCCACAGTGAAAACCCAGGACTATTTACATGTCTGCTATACACACCACATCTGCTCAGATGTAAAGCCCAGGACTATTTACCTGTCTGCTATACACACCACACCTTCCCAGATGTCCTCTCAGCACAGCGTCACTGACTGACGACCCTAAGGGCTGGGCAGTCATCCCCCTATACCCAGCACTTCCTTTGTGAGAAACTCTTTAACTCTCTCATACAGGACTGGGTCTTTCGCGCGCTTTTCTGATCCTCTGCAGACTTGCTGGCCTGAAGGAAGGAGGGTGAGAAAGAGACAAGCACTTCTGCATCTCTGTGGACTCTGCGCATGGTCAACACCCACCCCATTCTGAGCCCACCACAGAGATTCAAACCCGCTACCTCTGATATCGGGGTCAATAGCATTAGAAGAACCTAGAAACCAAATCAAAAAGGATTTTCGGTTATTTTTCAGTGAGGTCAATAACTTGCACTTAATGAGTGGCACACATGGTGCCTCCCTCCTCTCATCTGAAAGACTAGCTCCCTGGCCTACATGGAGTATTCAGAACGAGAAGCTAGAAAATTCACAAGGCCGTGAGATGCTCTTTTTGCTTTCAGAACAAGTCAACGACCTTTGAAGATCCAAGTCAACGACCTTTGAATCCCTCTCCACGCATAATCAAACAATAATGACAATGTGTAGGATTAGAATCGATGTAGTGGAATCTAAATTGAAATCTGCCATCACATGCATAACATTGTTTGTTGTATCTAGTTGTTGCTGTTGTATTGTATTCTATACCTATAGACATGTGTAGACTCGTACTTATAATACCTGTAGACATGTGTAGGTAGACATGTTGTTCCATACCTGTAGAGACGTGTAGACACGCACATCCATCCTGCTGATGAGACAATTACAGTGTTGTCACTGCTGAGGCATCGCTGAGTGGAATGTTCAGAGGCTGCTGACTGCACTGCGTTACATGGCTTTGTTTGTTTCGTTTTGTTTTGTTTTGTTTCGTTTTGTTTTGTTTTGTTTTGTTTTGTTTCTTTGTTTGTTCTCAGCTGTGTCTGCTGTCAACTCCCATCAACAGCATCGACCCTGTCTGGCATTTGATGGCGCAAGACGGAAGAGAAAGAGTTGGTGACACTGCTGAAAATAAACAATTACTGGGGCTGTTAGTTACTGTGGAAGGTTTTTTTGGAGGGGTGGTTTTCTTTCTTTCTTTTTTTTTTGCTCTAGGTATATTTAGGTAGCAGGTACTTGAAGCTGTTTTGTAACTTTTTGTCCTTGATATTATTTTTTTTCTCTTGAGAGCCAGGTTGTTGTTTTTTGCGTGTTGGTTTTGGTTGCATCAGACTGTGCTGTAGGTGGTGTAATTTTCTGTTTGTTTATTTGTCTGAATATGATCGATCTGTCTCCCAGGGGGTATTTTTCAGTTTACTGTCTGTTTACTAATGTCTGCGACGGCACTGGAACCATTCGTATCGGTCATTGCCTTTCCAATGAATCATTCCAGTCTGCTGCATGGGTAACAGTTTGCCCTCCATAATTACTTACCCAGGCTTTGAGCTCTAAAGACTAGAGCGCAACTCCATAGTCTTCCGAGACTGATGGGTGCCTACTACTACTATTAGTGAATCTAGACTGTGGGAAAAGGGGAGATTAGCATGGAAATACTGACTAGGAAAAGGAAGATAAATTCCCACACAAAAAGGGGTATTTCGATAGGCAGAAAAAGTAAATATTGAAGCCTTCAATCGCCGACATAAAAGAACAATAAAACTTGTGAGCCCTGAACTATATGAAAGTAACGGGGAAATAGCTAAAATGTATTTTTAAAAAAGTGAGTGTGCGATGTGCACTAAACCATCAATATCGTCCAACACTCCAGGGTAGCAATGCTCTGAATAATGCTTCTTACAAAACTGACCGGTAAGAAAGTTCTTAGGTGTCCCAAGGGAATAAGCAATGATGTCGAAAACTTTTGTTTGAAGCAGATGTTCGCCTGCGAGCATAGGCACGTGTGTAAGCACGCGTATACGTGCGTGTGTAAAAGGCTGTACACATCAGTGATGAGCTGTAACCACTGGGGAATCTGAGCTGTATCCACCGACAAAAAGTTAACAGGCAATACCAGGGACAAACAAAACATAACACAATAACACAACAACAGCAACACACCAACCAAAGAAAAAAACAACATCCTATACGGCTATTGTCTTTCACTCTGAACCTGTTTTCTATCGCTTACAATGCATAGCAACATGTATCAGCACAGGGTGGGGTATAGCAACATATCAGCACAGCAACATGCATCAGCACAGGGTGGGGTATATCAACGTGTCCCCATCCCCAGTGGATCATCTATGCCCACCAGCCTTCATTCCCCCTCAGTGACCCACAGGCAATGGCTAGGGGCGGCAGACGAGGCTTTAACGACGTGGACACAGCTCTGCCGGGCTTTAGGCTCCACTGCCGGTGTGAGGACAGTCCTCCCCATGAGAGAGAGAGAGAGAAAGGAGAAGCAGGGGAGGAGGGAGGGAGGGTTGTGATGGGAGAAGGAGGGTAAGAAGACCAATGGATGTTTAAGTGTGTGAGAAGGGAAAGCCACAGTCTAAACCTGTCCCTGGAAAGGGGAAGAAAATGTCTTTACGATCTGCTCAGCAAGTTGCTTGGCCGCGATTTCTTTGATGTATGATGTATTGAGAGAGAGAGACAGAGACACAGAGACACAGACACAGACACAGACAGACAGAGAGTGAATTGAACAAGACAGACAAAAATCAAAGTAGAAGATAGCATTTACTTTTTTATAAAACGAAAAGAAAAAGGACAACAATTTAAAACATCCACGCCTCTTTACAGCCGATAGTGCTACTCATTTCCTACTTGACATTCCAGCCACAGTCTAGTCATGCTACGCTGATATTACCTCCCTTTCACTGATATTACCTCCCTTTCGAAGCAACGCCACAAAAAGTCTTCAGACGTGAATGGCGATAGTATCAATACCGTATAAATGGAACTGAAGCGTCATAAACCAGAAAGAAAGAGAGGACCCAATGACCCACACACCACAGAAAGCTGGCGGGCTGATGGGGTGAAGGTCAGCAGGGAAAGTACTCCACAAGATTCCAATCACATCCTCACTGTCATCAACACTTGTCTGGCCTCTTCAAGTCGTTTGGAGTTTCGTTCCCTCGAGTTCCTTCCCCTGGGTCAGCTCTTTAGGTCGTCTTGACCCGGTTTTGAAGGTCCAACCTTAATGACTTTTGAACTGGTCAGTTTTGGTGTTAAGGTCCTCTGAAGATCAAACCATACAATTATTTTAAAGGAAGCTGGAAATGGGGCAGGTTTGACATGATGACCCTGTGAGGTTTAAGAACGTGAGAAAGAGAGTTGGTCTACTTCAAAGCAGTGTCTATATCATGCGTTTATTAAGGAGGGGTAGAAGAGAGATGGAGGTGTAACTTTACTGCAGTGTTCGTAACATGTGTTTAAAGACATGTGAAGAAGAATTGGACGTGTAGTTCAATACCTGTAGACATACATATATAGTCACGTAGTACCATACCATATGTTTTTTCTTTTTAAAACTTTAAATGAGTGCATGCGCGTACGTGCATACATGCTGTGTGGACGAGCGCGCGAACACTGTGTATATGTATGTACGTGTGTGTGTGTGCGTGCGTGTGTGTGTGTGTGTGTGTGTGTGTGGTGTGTGTGGTGTGTGTGTGTGTGTGTGTGTGTGTGACTTTTGAGTGTTTTTTTTCTTCTGTTTTTGTTGTTAGTGTTGTTGCTTGTATTTTCTGTAGGCATATTGTATTTTTAAGGCAGTTGAAATCATGTTAGTTAATTAATATTGGTGAAATGCTTTTTTCCTGCTTTTTTTTTTTTTAGATAGATGGCTTGATAAAAAAGAAGCAAATCAATGCTTATTCAATGTACCATCTGGAAATTAAAAATTGATTTGATTTGATTTGATACCTGTAGATATGTGTAGACAGACACGTAGTTCCATAATATACCTGTAGACACGTATAGTGTACAGGTCCATACCTGCAGACACGTGTTGTATAGGCTCATAGCGCTGATGAAACATCTCCAGTCTGGTCTCTGCTGAGCCATGGCTGAGTGTCGGTTTTAGCGCCTGCTGACTGCACTGTGTTCGATGGCTTTGTTTTGTTTTGTTTGGTTTTGTCTTTGTTTTGTTTCTTTGTTGTTTGTTCTCAGCTGTGTCTGCTGCAGGTTTCCATTTATAGCATCGATCCTGTCTAGCGTTTCATGGAGCAAGTCGAAGAGATGTGGGTTACAATGTTAAAAACAAACAAAAGTTGTGGTTGTTAGTTGCATAGTGTTGTTTTCTTTTGCTGTTGTGTCTGCCTTTAAGTTGTAATATTAAAAATAAACAGTTGTGGTTGTTATTTACATAGTTATTGGTTTTTTATGTCGTTGTGTCTGCATTTCAGTGGTAATATGAAAAAATAAACGGTTGTGGTTATTATTTACTTAGTGTTTGTTTTTGTTTTGTCATTGTGTACGCTATAAGTGGTAATGTTAAAAGTAAACTGTTGTGGTTGTTGTGTATTTTTGTGTTTAGAATGTTTTTTGCTGTCTGTCTGTCTTTAAGTAGTAGATACTTAGAACTATTTGTTGCCTCTTGTCAATGATGTTTTGTTTGTCTCTCTCTCTCTCTCTCTCTCTCTCTCCTCTCTCTCTCTCTCTCTCTCTCTCTCTCTCTCTCTCTCTCTCTCTCTCTCTCTCTCTCTCTCTCTCTCTCTCTCTCCCTCTCTCTCTCTCTGTGCACACCCGCACGCGTCCGTGTGTGCATGCACGCGTGCGTGTGTGTGTGTGCATGCGTGCGTGTGTGTATGTGTGTCTGTGTGTGCACGCGCGCGCACCTGCCCTCACCAGTCTGCGATTATATGTATTCATAAGTACATATGTTTGCTCCTGCACAAGTAAATGCACCAGAACACTTACATAGTTTTCATTCCGAACAGATTTGAGCAGAACTGACTTCTGTAGACGTTCAGTCATTAGAAAACTTCAGAAAGAAAGGGCAAAATTCCAGTATTTAAAAACAAAAAGAAACAGTACCGCCTATGCATAGTTTTAATGCCCTAACAGAAAGCCAGTACAGGTCCTACTTCAATACCAGCCTATCTTTGCAACGTTAGCACAGTAGTGACATACTACTGTAAAGGCAGGTCAGGGTAAGGTAAAGGTAAAGGTGTCCCATAACCTACGTGGTCGTTCGAGAGCGAGGCATCAGAAACCTCAGCTCTTCTAGGAGCCAGCATATTGAGGGCCGCGCCCATCTCCTCTCCCTCGCTGCTTTACCTTCCCTGACCCTAAAGAGGGCAGGTACACATTGAGGGAACTGTGCTGAAGCTAAGGCACGCAAACAGTCACCAATCCATTGGGGAACCACGCTCGGTGCTGCATAACCTGAGTTTGGGGAAAACGAGTGCTCTGTCCACTGAGCTATCCCGCCCCCCATCAAGTCTGGAAAGCTAGGTATACCACATTGTCCCTGTGTACAGTGGGTGTCTCTCACTGGCGTTCACTGACACACCGGCCTTAGTGGGGGCGGCAGATGGAGCATTTAACGACTCGATAACTTGGAAACAGCTCTGCTGGGATTTAGGATCCATGACATGTTGAAGGACATCACCATGACATTGAAAGGGGAAGCAGAGGGGTTGGGGGTGGGGAGGCGCGAGGGGGGGAGGGAGGGAGAGGGAGGGTGAGCTGATGACCAATGGATGTTTAAGTGTGTGTGGAGGAAAACCAGTGTCCAGAGCTGTCTGTGAGAAAGTGGAAGGAATGTCGTTATGATGAGATCTGCTTAGCAAGTTGCTTTGAGAGAGAGGAGAGAGAGAGAGAGAGAGAGAGAGAGAGAGAGAGAGAGAGAGAGAGAGAGAGAGATAGATAGATAGATAGATAGATAGATAGATAGATAGATAGATAGATAGATAGATAGATAGACAGACAGAGAGAGAGAGAGAGAGAGAGAGAGAGAGAGGAGAGAGAGAGAGAGAGAGAGAGAGAGAGAGAGAGAGAGAGACGTGGGGGCAAGAGAGAGAGACAGAGACACAGAGACAGAGGTAGGGAGAAAGAGACAGAGACAGACAGATAGACACACACACATACAGAAACAATGACAGACATAATCATCCACACAAACATACAGACAAGCATACAAAGGATACAAACAGAAGTGGACAGAAAAAAGCAGTGTCAGAATGAGAATCACTGTGACAGACAAGTTCACAATTCACAATAGTTTATTCCCATTAACTCTTTTGAGCTATAGAGACATTTTCCAGGAAACAAGAGGCAAAGGGCGATAACAACTGTTTACAACCCCCACCCCCACCCCTCACACTTTTCCCTCCCTCTATTAACACCGTATTGGCCATTCTGTCCACAATCGCTGCTTTTCACGCTAATTCTGCCTGACCCATTGTCATGCCTCTCTTTAATTAAATGCCTTCAGCTAAGCCAGGCGTCAGGAATAAAAGGCGATAAACAGAGGAAGCGAAGAACAGAAACAGAAAGGAATTCTAACTCAACTGAACCACACGCCAGGCAAATTTATTTACTTCTTTCTTTCTTTACTTATTTATTTATCCATCTATCTATTTACTTATTTATCTATTTTTTTAAATTCTTTTATATCGAGGTGAATGGAATAAGCACTCATGTGCTTTTTTTTTTACATCCAGTCCCCGTGTGTGTGCAGTTTTGTAAATATTTTCCATCTGTTCCCACCGGCACACAATTACCTACTTTTATGAAAAGCAGAACAGGATTTAACGTGTGCGCAAGATGTTCTGCGTGCGTTCGCACACGCGGACTCTGTTTACAGTGTCATCCGAAAGACTTTTTGGGGAGAGTGGAGTCAGCATGGATGTGAACTCCAGGGGAAAAACCCCCTCGCACGGGAATCGAACTCGGGTCGTCAAATTGCGAGCGCAATGTTCTGACCACTAGGCTACCTCCTCCCGGCAAAGCTAAAGTTAGACACAAAGGCACACAGGGACTTCTCGGGAGGGTGCTTCAAAGAGGCCTACCCCTGACCCCCCTACCAGTGGAGGTTTATGGCTTCCAGTCCTTTGGAATTCCCCCTCTGTCTTCCTCTGGTGGCTTCTTTAGGTCTCCTTGACAGAGCCAGGCCTGGACTGTAGGACTACAGGACAACAAAACTTTAACGCTCTTCAAACGCCGGCCTCAGTGTTAAGTGTCGGGGAAACGCTATTGAAAAGCGTTGGGCGGTGTGTGTGCGTTAAGTGTCGCTGAAGATCAAAGGACACTAGTTTAATTAAAGTAAACGACGTTGGACCAAAAAAAGAAAAAAGGAAGCGAGGCTGGTTAATGACCCAGCGATGCTCAAGCGTGTGAAGGATGCATTAAGATTGGGATTCTGACTGGGGATTGGGGATGGAGATTGGGGATTGAGACTGGGGATTGAGACTGGGGATTGAGACTGGAGATTGAGACTGGGGATTGAGACTGGAGATTGAGACTGGGGATTGAGACTGGAGATTGAGATTGGGGATTGGGGATGGAGATTGGGGATTGAGATCTGTATTGTCAAACGGGGCGGTGGAATGTTTGTACTACGCATCCTTTACCAGGTGACAGGTTTATGATGTTGGAAGTTGAAGAGGAGGTAGGAGAAGAACTAAAGGAGGGTGGGGGAGGGATAGATGGAAACCAGAGGAGAAAAATGGGTGTGAAATTCCTTAGATAAAAGAGAGAGAGAGAGAGAGAGAGAGAGAGAGAGAGAGGAGAGAGAGAGAGAGAGAGGACAGACAGACAGACAGACAGACAGACAGACAGACAGACAGACGGAGACAAAGACAGAGACACACACTTCTCATCAGTCTTGGGGTCAGAGGCTGCTATCTTACACACTCCAATCTCTTCACGCTTCTTTCAATGCACCCTTCATTAGCTGTTAATGCTACACTTCTGCCTCATGTATTTCAAAAGTGTTCAAGCATTAGATACAATAAAAACATCTCGCTTGAGAAAATGATAGAAACTTCCAGTCACCATATAATTATCTATCCGTTTATTAAGCTACATACATCCATATATCCCATTCAAGCTATTTAGTATTTCACGCTAAAATTCAAGACAAAAAATAACCAACCAAAATGTCCTGTGTAAAAAAACCAGCCACCCAACAAACCCAAAACCAGCTGTATAACATAGCTGCAAAAAAACTAATTAAAAATAAAAAGTGAAAAATTCATTTGAAATATTTCAGACCATCACAAAACAAAGTAAAATGAAGAAGAAACGACAGACTAGAAAAAAAACAAAAAAAACCGATAATTATTGGTACAAACTGTCTACATTCCACACGAAGAATCTCAGGAGAATACTGCGCATCTTCTGGCCTGAGACCATCTCCAACCAAGAACTCCTGGCCCGCTGCGACCAAGAAAATATAGATACCATCATTATGCAAAGACGATGGAGATGGATAGGACACATCAGCCGACGGGAACAAGGGAACATCGCCCGAACAGCCCTCCACTGGACACCAGACGGAAAACGCAGGCGAGGACGACCCAAGAACACCTGGCGTCGGACAATAGAAACAGAGCTGAAGACCCTCCAACACTCCTGGGGAACCATTCAGAAACTGGCCCAAGACAGGCAGGAGTGGAGAACCTTTGTTGCTGCCCTACATGCCAAGAAGGCATAAAAAAGGCTTTGGATTGGATTGTTATTGACATTGGAATAAGACACTATCGTCATTCCCAACAAAAAGCAAAAAGGATGCAGAAGATGGAATAGCATCGACTATCAAAGGATAACTGTACTTCGCTCTGTGGGTATTCAAACAAGACTAACGATAGGAAACCAGATACATATAGACTCTAACAGATAACTGTACTTCGCTCTGTGGGTATTCAAACAAGACTAGTGATAGGAAACCAGATACATATAGACTCTAACAGATAGGAAAAGAAAAAAAAAAGTGGTGCTGATTTTGTGGTGATACGCTCTTTTCGGGGAAGGCAGCCCGAATTTGAAGCAGAGAAATTTGCCGTGACTTAAAAGTGGTGTACAATAATCATAATGCAAGTCCATGTTGCCAACAGTTTGTTCTGTATTTCAATGTATGGACATTCCCACGGGCCTTACCCACGATCCCTAGGGTCTGTCCATAACACCACGTCAGAGCGGTCAGTCATTACTGCCCCTTTACTGGACACATGGACCACAGGGGGCGTTGTGTGGTCAGCCACAGCGTGGGCAGGGAAGGGAGAGGGGTGAGGGGGAGGGAGAGATTAGGGATCAAAGGTTGACACAGGAATAGCAGGGATATTAGGCCTATCCATCTGTATATCACATGGCGAGTTATGTCACACCTCTCTCCTGTATCTAGATCTATCACATGGTGAGTTATGTGAGGTCTCTTCCCGCTGTTCGCTCTACTGTTAGTCCAAGAAAATTTTATTTTTGGTGCAAAGTAATGCTTCAAAAATTCTGACTACACAAACTAGTAAACTGACCCTTCCCGATTACATTCCAATAGTTTTAATAAAAGTTTTGTGGGGGGATTTTACGTAAAAACACTTTATATGTCGAACTACTTTCTGTCGATTTTACCAGTGGGCCGGAGTTTTTGCTTCATTCGCCGTTTCAGGGTCAGACCCCTCCGCGAATTAATCAGAGATAGGCCTAGACCTAAGTTTTCTTTGCTGACCATTATATAGCTATATATGGAATGATCAAAAGTCCATATCGTTTGTGAATCTTGCTACAGTCACAGAAAGAATGAAAGTAATGAATAAAACCTGTGTGAGAAATCCACGGAGGAAGACAAAATAAAAGGAGTAGCAGACACCACAGTACAGGTGTAAACAGACACATCCAGTGTAGTAGTATAATGATTATGCAGTCAGTTTGTTTTGTAAAATCGGAAGAAGCTATGTTTAAAATAATAGTTACTTTGATAAGTCCGTGTGTGTGTGTGTGTGTGTGTGTGTGTGTGTGTGTGTGTGTGTGTGTGTGTGTGTGTGTGTGGTGTGTGTGTGTGTGTGAGTGTGTGTGTGAGTGTGTGTGTATTTCAAAAAGATCTTTACTGAGAGTAAAACATTATTAAGCTTTCACAAAAGTTTCCATTTTGCCCTCACAATTTTTTGTAATGGATATAAAAACACATCAATAAAGGATAGAAAAACAAAGCGGTCTTAATCTAGATTCAAATGATATAGCATAGAAAAGGAAAGGAAACAGAAAATGTATTGCTCACAATATAACGGAAAAGAAGACAGCACGATATGCTTCATTCAGACAGAAAAATAGTAAAGAAATGAAAATAACAAGGCATGACATAACAGTTTATAAAACAAGATAGGGCCACAGAATAATCTTAAGCATAAAAGAAGTGGTCTTATGATCTATCCATATGTGTGTATGTGTGTGTGTTGTTTGTGTGTGTGTTTGTTTGTTTGTGTGTGTGTGTGTGTTGTTTGTTTGTGTGTGTGTGTGTGTGTGTGTGTGTGTGTGTGTGTGTGTGGTGCGTGCGTGTGTGTGTGTGTGTGGTGTGTGTGTGTGTGTGTGTGTGTGTGTGTGTGTGTGTGTGTACTCTGTGTGTGTGTGTGTGTGTGTGTGTGTGTGTGTGTGTGTGTGTGTGTGTGTGTGTGTGTGTGTGAATATAAGTGACACCTTATTAAAATGTTGGTCTGTTGCAAGAAATCATGGAACATATTTGTATCAACTGCAAGACCTCAGCATCACAGAAACCACCTTGTATAGTGACCCAGAAAGCTGCACAGGATCAACTATTGTAGTTGTCTGTTAAAAGACAACAAAGTGGCTTGTGTGGGGAACTCTGTACATAAAGAATACCGTGCCATGTACGCCAATAAAACAGTTATTGATGCTAGAATTAAGGAGACCTAAGGACAAATCTTTCCTCGGAAGAGCAGAAATTTGCAGTCGAGCACTGAAAAAAAAAGTTTGTTCTGTGGAAAAGGGGAAAAACTGGCTGAGGAATCAAAAAGATATTCAAATAGTGTCACTGGAAAACTGATGCCTATTAGGACCATGCTGTTTCAGCAATCAGTATTGGAACACTATGAGTCTAGAGGAGAGTCATGGGCCCAGAAATGTAAAAGGGAAATGATAATTTAAGACTGCATTGCCAGTGATACAGTATAAAATGCTGTTTTTTATACCAACTTTCAAAATGCTGTGGAATCCCCCAGATGTTTAGGAATGCTCAGCCTGTTGCCAAGAATCTGCGCCTTGGTAGACCTGAACAAAGTGGGCGACTTGAAACCTTCAAGCAGACAACTCAGTATTTAGACTCTCTTGATGATGACTAAGTCACAGTGCATGGTTTACTGTGTTTCATGAAGGACTTACTTAAGGACGCAGAGAATGATGCATACTGTGCACAACAGATGAAAGTTAAATTCTTAAAACACTATGGTGATGAAATTGCGTTTGCTCATTCCAAAGACAAATTGATATCATTTCAGAACAATAGCATACTGTATTTTTAAGCAAGAGTTGTCTCCTTGAAGGTTGAAGGCTCACCTCATACCCCCACACCTCCCTCTACCCCCCCCTCCCCCTCCTTACCCCCCCCACCCCCCCCCTTACCCCCCTCTACACCCCCTCCCTCCCCACCCACTCCCTCCCCCCCACCCCCTCCCCACCCCACCCCCCCTTACCCCCCTCTACCCCCTCCCTCCCCACCCACTCCCTCCCCCCACCCCTCCCCACCCACTCCCTTCCCCACCCACTCCCCTTCCCTTCCCACCCCTCTACCCACCTCCCTCCCCCCCACCCACTCCCCACCCACTCCCTTCCCCACCCACTCCCTTCCCTTCCCCACCCCCCCTCCCTCCCCCACCCACTCCCCCCACCCACCCCACCCACTCCCCCCCCACCCCACCCCACCCACTCCCCCCCACCCCACCTCCCCCACCCCTACCCCCCCCTCCAATACCTCACCCCCCACCCTCCTAACCCCCCCCCCCCCCATGTCCCACCCCCCTCTCCTCCCACCCCCCCTTCCTCTACCATATATCTCCCCCCTCCCACCCCTCTCCTCCACATTACCCCTCCCCCACACCCTCTCCTTCCACCCTCCTCCCTGTCTCCTCCCACCATTACCCCTCCCCTTGTCTTTCTGCTCCCATTCTTCCATTCCCCCTATCTCCTCACCCCCTTCCCTATCTCTCCCAGCACACATGAAGATAGACACACATCACTCCAAGCTTGCATTAGATTGCAATCCTTACGATCTGCAGTTCCCTACTAACTTATCCATCCCCTTCCCTGTCTCCTCCCACCATTACCCCTCCCCTTGTCTTTCTGCTCCCTTTCTTCCATCCACCTATCTTCCTCTCCCCCTTCCCTGTCTCCTCCCACCATTACCCCTCCCCTTGTCTTTCTGCTCCCTTTCTTCCATCCACCTATCTTCCTCTCCCCCTTCCCTGTCTCTCTCCCACCATTACCCCTCCCCTTGTCTTTCTGCTCCTTTCTTCCATCCACCTATCTTCCTCTCCCCCTTCCCTATGCTTCTCCCTAGCACAAACATGGAAGATAGACAACACATCACCCAAAGCTTGGAGCATTAGAAGTTTGGGGCAGATCCCCTTACAGATCTGCAGTTCCTAACTCAAAGTTTAAAACTTGTTGTCATTAAAGGTTTTTAAACCTATATATTAGACTAACAATTCCATAATTTAAAGGTGTCCTTTTCTATATCTCTTCAGAATTTGAAAACAAAAGCTTACTTTAAAAACATTTTGGTTCCCCACACCATTTCAGATAGCTAAACAGCACAGACTACAATTTTACGTAAAAACTAATGCTTCATTTTCATTACATACACACTTTTTTCTGGAATTCTCAGTGACCTCAAACAATAAAAAGGAATTCACTCTTTATAATCGCCTTTGAAGGGGAGGTAATGTTGCCTTAAAAATGTTTTACCAGGCAGTAGAATGTTTCAAAAACTCTAAATACATTTGAGCAACGTTCATCTGCAGTATAACTTAACTTTTTCTTTTCATTCAAAAATCAAAATGCCATAAGATTTTCAACCAAGCATTAGGATTTTACACACATTTCTCAGTAATCATCAACAGCTTGTTGAAACTGAGCCTAGGAGATCCACCTTATTACCATGAAATATGGATTACACAAGGATCAATACTAGGAACACTTCTTTTCTCTATCTCTAATAATAACAACCTTCCTCTGCATATTCATTGTTTATGTCAAATATTTGTTGATGATACATCAATTCAATGTAACAGCAGTGGTCCAAACCAGCTTGTGAGTGATATGCAGGCAGGTATTGATAATCTTATTGAACAGACAGAACTCAATCATATGTCTCTTAGTAAATTTTCAAACAAAACAAAGTATATGTTTATACCCAATAGGCAAAAAAGACAGAAATTGCATCATCCAATGGCCTACCACAAAATGAGTTCATCACAAAACACAAACAAATAGCATTAAAATCTCAAAACATTTTTTAACTATATCAATTTTTAAAAAATATCCAATGTACGCATGTGAATGACAACAAATGAATTTTCAAGAAATACCTGCATATCTTATGAATTTTGCGAGACAGGAGAACTTTTTGAGATTTACATATCATCAGCCTTCAAAATTTAGAACTGGACAAAGGGTTGAAGAAAATGCTGAGTATTAAAATCTTGTAAATTTAGAAAGTTGGGACAATTCTCATCATAAATAAAATTCATCCCCTACAACATGTATTATATTTTGAACACTATTTATTCCTGTGGTATGTTAGGGAAATGTCCATCCTCAGTTGGAAGCTTGTGACAACTACAACAATTTTTTTTTCATAAAAGCGTAAACATAATTATATATCTGGTAGACAAGTCATATATTTTTCCTTACCAAAATCGATCTTCAAATTTCTATAATAAAGGCATCTTCTATTATCCCACAGCTCACTTCTCCATTCATTAACAAAATTTTCTATTAAGAAGGCTTTGACATGTGAACTTTTATCTTTGGTATGTGAACTTTTAAATACTTGAAGAAAATTAATACTTGACTGTCTCTCCCACAAAGTCAAATCCGCTTTGTACTAAGATATTTTCAAAATCATATTTAGCCATGCTGATTGAATCAAGTATTTGTCAAGTAAATCTATCATCATCTAGTAAACACTTGATGGCAGCTTTTCATACTGGAAGTGGAGCAGCTGCATCCAGAAATGCACCATTCCAACAGAGACCAAACTGGACAAGGGATATCTACCAGTTTCTCCATATACTAACCCTCTTAGTCTGAACCCAGATTTGTGGGGATTGAATAATTGCCCCCTCTGAATCTGGATATGCTGGGATTTACACAGTAGATTTCCATCAGCTGTGATCATCATTAATTGCTACCACATGTCAAAGCTCTATCAAGCTAGAAATAGAAGCCCTACTGAGAATCTGGAAGTAACTGTAGCTGCTGGTATGTACTTAGAAAAGGAAAAGTCTAGCAAGCATAATTATGTGCCTGACATTATTTTGTGATGGAATGCAAAATCTAGGGGCAGTTTGTGTCCAGAGAATCTGAATGCAAGATGGTTAAAGGAAAACTATATTTTAGAACCTTTAACTGAAACAAGAAATTATTGCTATATTTTCATATCCCCAAATTTTACATCCATACAACAAAACGGTACAACAATTTTATGGAATAAATCAAGTGCCACATGTGTCTGTAGTTCTATTTGCTGTGCAGTCCTTATTAAGCTAAACATGACTTTAGCAGCTTTATCATAAGCGTTTATCATGCATTACATTTATATATGCCGAAAATTTCACATCAATACAATAAAACACATACAACGATTTTATGTGTACATAGTTCTTTTTGCCATGCAGTATCAATTAAACATGACTTAATTCTCCATATACTAACCCTCTTAGTCTGGAAGGGAGGATTCGCTAGATTGAACAATTGCGCCCTCTGAATCCGGATTTGCTACCACTGCTACTGAAGTTGATTCCTAAATATTTAAAACTGTTAAGAACTTCGAGCGTTTTTCTGCTATTTTACATAATTATTAGAGATCTATTGTTGCCAAATATCATGATTTTGGTTTTTACTAGATTCACAACAAGTTTCTAATGAAAGTAAGTATCCAAAATGTCTAAAGCATCTTGTAACCCTTCTTTGCAGTGGAGAATAAAATGATATCATCCGCATAAAGTAACAGTTTAACATAATTGGTTAACATTTTGCCATGAGATGAAAGTTGAATATGCAGTGTTAAGCAATTTGTGATAAATATTGTTCCAAATCATTCAGAAAGTGTGTGTGTGCTACTTGATATCAATATTACTTCCCCTTGACAGGCTACATATCCTTTCAAAGAGTTCCATCCCTTTTAATTGTTTGCAGTTGCTTTGTAGTCCAGATCAAATCTTTTATCCGATGAAAATGAAGCAGTAGATTTGATGTGAAATTGTAGACTTACTGTTGACCTGTGTGAAAGAAGTACAAGGCGAAAGTAAATGATTGTAGACATAAATATTTTTCAATTTGTGAACATATAGTAAAAGACACCTTTGGAATTTGAACTTGTTGGTTTAAATGATAAGTTGTAAAAATGTGAAGGCAAAAAGTTAAGCGGTGAGTTAGGAACAGCAGATTGTAGGGGAT